>PISX010024959.1:0-15839 GCA_004024625.1 Mellivora capensis
CTTTTTATCGGTCTTCAAGTTAATGCTGGTCCCCAGTCTTAGGGGACTCTCGTATTGGGGTATTACTTCCCAATGCGTCTCCTCTGGTGGCTCCCTCCCCCTTTTGTTTATCTTCTGATACCAGTCCGGTGTTCCCGCTCGGCTTTACCTGCCCACTGGCGTCTTCTGCCCCCGTAGAGATCCTGACGAGTAGAATTTTTTTTGATCTCAGGCTGATTTCATGAGTGATCGGAGTTCCTTGGTAGGTAATCAGCTCACTTTAGGGGACAGGTTGAACCAGAGCATCCTCCTAGTTCCCCGCCATCTTGTCTCCCCCTGCTTCTTAGTTTTGTTGACTGTTTCCTTTGCTCTGCAAAAGCTTTTTATCTTGATGAATTTCCAAAAGTTCATTTTTGCTTTTGTTTCCCTTGTCTTTCGAGACATGTTTGAAAGAAGTTACTGTGGCCAATTTTGAAGAAGTTACTACCTCTGTTCTTCTCTAGGATTTTGATGGATTCCTGGCTCACATCTTTCATCCATTTTGAGTTTATCTTTGTGTATGGTTTAAGGGAATGGTCCAGTTTCACTCTTCTATATGTAGCTTTCCAATTTTCCCACCCCCACTTATTAAAGAGGCTGTCTTTTTTCCAGGGGATATTTTTTCCTGATTTGTCAAATTTTACTTGACCGTAGAGTTGAGAGTTAATTTCTTGAGTCTCTTGTCTGTTCCATTGATCTATGTATCTGTTTTTGTGCCAATACCATGCTATCTTGTTGATCACAGCTTTCTAATATAGCTTGAAATCAGGCAACGTTATGCCCCCAGCTTTGTTTTTCTTTTTCACCATTCCCTTGGTGATTTGGGGTCTTTTCTGCTTTCAAACAAATTTTAAGTTCCAGCTCCTTGAAAAAATCCAATGTTATTTTAATAGGGATGGCATTGAAAGTGTAAATTTCTCTGAGCAGGCTAGACATTTTAATAATGTTTATTCTCTCAATCCATGAACATGGAATTTTCTTCAACTTTTTGTATCTTCATCAATTTCTTTCCTAAGTGTTTGGTATTTTCTGAAGTATAGAACTTTTACTTCTTTGGTCAGGTTTATTCCTAGGTATCTTATGGGTTTTGTTACTATTGTGAATGGAATTGATTCCTTAATTTCTCTTTCTACAGTTACATTGTTAGTGTATAGGAAAACAACTGATTTCTGTGCATTGATTTTGTATCTTGCCACATTGATGAATTGTATGAGTTCTAGCAATTTGGGTGGAGTCTTTTGGGTTTTCCACACAAAATATCACATCATCTGTGAAGAGGGAAATTTTAATACTTCTCTCTCAATAATTGATAGAACAGCTAATGGAAAATTATTAAAAACAGAAAAAAATCTTAACACTATCAACCAGTTCAACTTTAATGACATTTATATATCATAGCTAACAATGGCAAAATACATATTGTTTTCAAGTATACATGAAATATTTACCAGGTAAATCATACCTTGGTCCATAAAGTGAGTCTCAACACATGTACTAGGTTTGAAAACATGTAAAGTATTCTCTCTGACTCAATAAAACAAAATAAGAAATCAATAATGAAAGGGTATCTAAGAAATCTTCAAGTACTTGAAAATTAAATGGCATTATTCTTAGTAACCAATGGGCCAAGCCAGAAATCTAAAGCAGAATTAGAAAATATTTTGCATTGAATAAATAACAGAACATATAAACATTTTTGGTATCTAGGTAAAAGAGGACAAAAAGGAAATCTATAGTTTTGGAAGAAGTAATGTCTAAAATTAATTGTCTAAAATTTTCCCTCAAAAATCTAAAAAAAAGAGTGAATCAAACATACAGAACATAAAAAAATAATAAAGAGAAAGAGAGAAATCAATTAAACAGAAAATAAAAATAATATAAAATATTGGTAAAATCATTTATTGCTGAAAAGACCAATAAAATCAACAAATTTCTACTTAGGCTGATGAGAGAGAGAGAGAAAGAGAGAGAGAGAGAAAATGCAAGTCATCAATATGAAGAATAAAGAGAATAAGTAAATATTATAAAACAGTTTTTCAGTAAATTAAAAAAGTGTTTGATGGGGAAATTACTTAAATGATGCAAATTAAAGATGCAAGAAAAATATAAAATATAATATTTCTATATTTATTAAAGACTATTAATTTAAGCCTTCTTTTTTAGATTTTATTTATTCATTTGAGAGAGAGCATTCACAAGTGGGGGGTATAGGGAGAAGGAGAGGGAAAAGTGGACTCACCATTGAGTGAGTATCCTGATGCAGGGCTTCATCTCAAGACCCTGAGATCATGACCTGAGCTGAAGTCATATGCTTAACCAACTGACTCACCCATGTGCCCCTCAATTTAACCTTTATTACAAAAAAAGTTCAGGACCAGATGGCTTTATTGCTGAATTCTGTGAATTAAAGAAGAAATAATACCAATCCTACACAAACTCAGAGAATAGACAAGGAGGGGACAATGCTTCCCAATACATGCTATGAGTCCAGTATTATCCTATTGCAAGACTCAGAAAAGAAGAAATGAGATAGAGACCAATATCACTCAATGAAGTATTAATAAGTTAAACCCAGCAAAATATAAGATAGATAATCCATCATGATCAAAAAGGACTTACCCTGTGATGCAAGGATGATTTATACTTTGAAAAACTGATAAGGTTTTCTCAGTAGATGCAGAAAAATAATTTGATATGATTTAATACCTACTAATGATACTGGGAGTAGAATAATTTGAACAAACTGGGAATAGAAGAATATTTCTTTAACTTGTGAAATGCATTTATAACAGATTTACAACTAATTATGTACTTAATGTTGAAAGATTGGGAATCTTCCCCCTGAGATCAGAAAGCAAGGATATCTTCCTTCATTTCTGTTCAGCTTTGTACTAGAGTTTCTAGACAATGTAATGAGACAAGAAAAAAATAGTATCATTTTGAATTGAAGGAGTAAAACTGTCCTTATTGATAGAAATAATAAATTTAGCAATATTAAAACGATACTAATCAATTGTATTTCTAATATTAGTATTGAAAGATTTGAAATTGATATTTTTTACAATACCATAAAAGAAAAAATATTTAGAGATAATTTTATCAATATATGTACAAGACTAGTACACTCAAAACCACAAAAAATTGCCAAGAGAAATTAAAGATAGATGAGAAAGTTTGTTAATTGGAAGACAATATAGTAGTGCTAATGTTAAATAGTTTGATTTAATGCAATTCCAATCAAAACACCTGCAGACTTTTAATAGAGATTGATAAGATGATCCTCAAATTTATATTAAAAATGCATAAGTAGGAGGGTGGTGACAAGATGGCAGATAAGTAGGAGGCACTGCTTCAACTGGTCCCCTAAAGTGAGCTGATTATCTACCAAAGAACTCTGATCACCCATGAAATCAGCCTGAGATTAGAATTATACACTTCTGGATCTCTACAGGGGCACAAGATGCCAGTGGACAGGTAAAGCAGAGTGGGAACATCAGACTGATATGTGAAGATAAACAAAAGGGGGAAGGAGCCACCATAAGTGACCCACTGGAAAGTAATACCCCAATACGAGAGTGCCCTATGATTGGGGACCAGCATTAACTTGGAGTCTGGTTGAAAGCACTCAAAAAGAGCAAAAGATGTTAAGGGGAAATTGGTGGAATCAGGTGATTAGGGACAGGGGCTTAAGCCCATAGACCCAGGATGGCCACCGCTGGTGCTGACAGAGAGTGCAGCAATGAAGCCAGGCCTTGGTCCCTAAGCTGACTGCATGCATGAGGACATCTGGGTGGCGGTGCACGTGAGAGAGTCTGGTGTGGATGCCAGCAGCGCTCCCTAGAACCAAAGCCTTTTGCACTCTGCACGTGTGCTACATGACCAGGTTCTGAGTTGCACTCCACACTCTCCCCTTGGAGAGGTCCATGCAGGCACTAGCCAGTGCTCTCTAGGACCAAGACAGTCTGAACACTCACAGCCTGGGCCAGCATGAAAATCTCAGTGTGCTATCTCTGGTTGGGACCTCTCCGGTGATTTGGACCTGCCCAGACAGCCACGGCAGAGGTGGCCGCTGAAAGCCAGCTCTCTGGATCAGTAATTCTCATGGTTTGGGTAACACCAGGGCACCAGCAGGAGCTCCTGCGACCCCTGAGACCATGACTTTGGACGTGATCTGCGTGTGGCAGAGGGGGATTTTATGTGCTCTGGAGCACCCAGAGGGGAACAGAGTGAGGCTTCTCTCTGAGACGGTCTGGGTGCGGGTTGCTTTCTGCTGAACCTCCAAAGAACCGCCAAAACCCACCAAGGGGAGGAAACAAACAAACAAACAAACCTTCAGAGAACAAAAGCCTGAAAAACTGCTTTCCTCAGAGCCCAGCAAGCCGGCCCCCCGACCAAAAACAAAACAAAAAAACAACAACAACAAAAAAAAACACAAGAGGACAACCACCGCTACTTCATAGATACAACTTTTATTTTTAATTCATTCCCACTATTCTCATTCTTTTCAATTTTTTAAGTAATTTTTAACCTACTTACCATCACAATGAGATGTTCACTACAACAAATTCCATAATAACCTTTTAACTTGAACTTTTTTGATACATATACCTGTGTTTTTCTTTTGCTTTTCTATTTTTAATTTTTTAATTCTTTTTCTAATATTCATATAGAGATAAGCTTCAAGGTAATCCTCTTTCCCCAATCAATGCTACCCCTAGGTATAAACCAGTTTTAATCCCCATTCATCTCAGAAAAGTTGTGTCCTTTAACAAAGATATCAATACACATCCCGGAAGAATCAAAATAACCTTCTTCACCCACACTGAGAATTTATAACCACCCTCCCATCTTTTTCTTCTGTCAGTGTTTCTGTGTATTTATTTTTGTTCTGGTAGTATATAAATCTTATACTTGGGGTTCATTTTGGCTGGGTTCTTTTTTCCTTGTCATTTACTTTTGTTGAGCTGTTTGTCTGTTTTTCTTTGTATACTTCGTAAATCTTACCTTTGGGGCCTATTTGGGCTCGGTCTTCTCTTTTTTTCCCCCCCCTCTCTCTCTCTCTCTCTCCCTCTCAATCTCTCTCTCTCTCTCTCTTTATTATTTCTTTCTTTTTGGTGGGGACTCCCGATTGCTCTGAAGCATTCCAGGGTGCACCTTGCCTGCACCACAGTTGGTGCATTTAGCTACACATCTGATCAGCCATCTCTCACCAAAATGACTAGGAGGGGGAATGACTAACAGAGGAAAAATTCAGACTGTGCCCTCTCCAGCAGAGCTATTTGAATATGGATATAAACAGTATGTCTGAAAGGAATTCAGGCTAACAATTATCCAGGCAATGGCTAGGTTGGAGAAAGCCTTGGATGACAAAATAGAATTGATGAGGGCAGAAGTGAAAGCCACCAGGGATGATGTTCACAATGTTCTTAATGAGTTCCAATCTAGTCTAAATACTCTAACAGCTAGGGTAACTGAAGCAGAAGATAGAATTAGTGATCTGGAGGACAAACTGATAGAGAAAAAGGATCAGGAGGAAGCCTGGAACAAATAGCTTAGATGCGATGAAAACAGAATTAGGGAAATAAATGACGCCATGAAATGTTCCAATGTCAGAATTATTGGAATCCCTGAGGGGAGGAGAAAGAAAGAAGACTAGAGGATATAGTGGAACAAATTCTCCATGAAAATTTTCCCAATCTGGAGAAGGGAACCAGCTTTCCTTTACTAGAGGTAGAAAGGCCTCCCCCCAAGATCATAGAACCTAGAAAGACCTCAAGACACCTGATTGTGAAAATGATGAATCATAATTTTAGACAGGAGCTCTTGAAAGCAGCTAGGACAAATTAATTCCTTACATACAGAGGAAAGCTCATCAGAATAACGTCAGACCTGTCCACAGAAACCTGGCAAGCCAGAAAGGGCTGGCAAGATGTATTCAGTGCACTAAATGAGAAGAAATGCAGCCAAGAATACTTTATCCAGCAAGACTGTCATTCAAATGGATGGAGAAATAAAGAACTTCCAAGACAGGCAAAGTTTAAAAGAGTATGTGACCACCAAGCTGACACTGCAAGAAATATTAAGGGGGATTCTATAAAAGAGGAAAAAACCCAAAAATATTATTGAGCAGAAATTTATGGAGACAATCTATAGAAACAAAGACTTCACAGGTAAAATGATGTCAATTAAAAACGTATCTCTCAAAAATCACTCTCAATCTGAATGGCCTAAATGCACCCATAAAATGGCACAGGGTTGCAAATTGGATAAAATGACAAGACCCATGCATATGCTGTCTACAAGAGACCCGTTTTGAACCAAAGGATACATCCAGACTGAAAGTGAAGGGATGGAGAAGCATCTTTCATGCCAATGGTCCTCAAAAGAAGGCTGGGGTAGCGATCCTCATATTCGATAAATTAGATTTTAAACTAAAGACTCTAGTCAGATATACAGAAGGACACTACACCATTCTTAAAGAGACTATCCACCAAGAAGATCTAACAATTGTAAATAGTTATGCCCCCAATATGGGAGCAACCAATTACTTAAGAAAACTGTTAATCAAGATAAAAAGTTATATTGATGTGAATACATTAATAGTAGAAGATATCAACACGCCACTCTCAGTATATAGACAGATTATCCAAGCAGAAAATCAATAAAGAAATAAGAGCATTGATGACACATTGGACCAGATAGACCTCATAGATATATACAGAACCTTCCACCCTAAAACAACAGAATGCTCATTCTTCTTGAGTGGACATGGAACCTTCTCCAGAATAGACCACATATTGGGTCACAAATCAGGGATTCCTCAGGAAGTTAAAAATAGAGCTTCCCTATGACCCTGCAATTGCACTACTGGGTATTTACCCCAAAGATACAGATGTGGTGAAAAGAAGGGCCATCTGTACCCCAATGTTTATAGCAGCAATGGCCACGGTCGCCAAACTGTGGAAAGAACCAAGATGCCCATCCACGGACGAATGGATAAAGAAGATGTGGTCCATATACACTATGGAGTATTATGCCTCCATCAGAAAGGATGAATACCCAACTTTTGTAGCAACATGGATGGGACTGGAAGAGATTATGCTGAGTGAAATAAGTCAAGCAGAGAGAGTCAATTATCATATAGTTTCACTTATTTGCGGAGCATAACAAATAACAAGGAGGACATGGGGAGATGGAGAGGAGAAGGGAGTTGAGGGAAATTGGGGGGAGATGAACCATGAGAGACTATGGACTCTCAAAAACAACCTGAGGGTTTTGAAGCGGTGGGGGGTGGGAGCCAGGTGGTGGGTATTATGGAGGGCATGCATTGCATGAAGCACTGGGTGTGGTGTAAAACTATGAATTCTGTTACGCTGAAAAGAAATGAAATTAATAAAAAAAAGTAAATAAAGTAAAAAAAAAAAAACCATCAATATGTTGCCTACAAAAAACTCATTTTAGACCTGAAAACACCTCCATATTTAAAGTGAGGGGGGGGGAACAAATTACCATGCTAATGGACATCAGAAGAAAGCTGGGGTGGCAATCCTTATATCAGATCAATTAGATTTTAAGCCAAGGACTATAATAACAGATAAGAAAGGACACTATATCATACTCAAAGTGTCTGTCCAACAAGAAGATCTAACAATTTTAAATATCTATGCCCCTAACATGGGAGCAGCCAACTATACAAACCAATTAATAACAAAATCAAAGAAACACATCAACAACAACACAATAATAGTAGGGGGACTTTAACAGGCCAGTTACTGAAATGGACAGATCATCCAAGCAAAAGATCAACAAGGAAATAAAGGCCTTAAATGACACACTGGACCAGATGGACATCACAGATATATTCAGAACACTTCATCCCAAAGCAACAGAATAAACATTCTTCTCTAGTGCACATGGAACATTCTCCAGAATAGACCACATCCTGGATCATAAATCAGGTCTCAACCAGTATCAAAATATTGGGATCATTCCCTTCATATTTTCAGACCACAATGCTCTGAAGCTAGAACTCAATCACAAGAGGAAATTTGGAAAGAACCCAAATACATGGAGACTAAACCGCATCCTTCTAAAGAATGAATGGGTCAACCAGGATATTAAAGAAAAATTGAAAAAAATTTATGGAAACAAGTGATAATGAAAACACAACGGTTCAAAATTTGTGGGACACAGCAAAGGCAGCCCTGAGAGGAAATATATAGCCGTACAAGCCTTTCTCAAGAAACAAGAAAGGTCTCAAATACACAGCTACCCCCTACACCTAAAGAAGCTAGAGAAAAAATAAGAAAGAAAGCCTAAACCCAGCAGGAGAAGAGAAATCATAAAGATGAGAGCAGAAATAAATGAAATAGAAACAAACAAACAAACAAAAAAATAGAACAAATCAATGAAACTAGGAGCTGGTTCTTTGAAAGAATTAATAAGATTGATAAAACCCTGGCCAGACTTATCAAAAAGAAAAGAGAAAGGACCCAAATAAACAAAATCATAAATGAAAGAGGAGAAATCACAACCAACACCAAAGAAATACAAACAATTATAAGAACATACTATGAGCAACTCTAAGTCAACAATTTTTACAATCTGGAAGAAATGGATGCATTCCTAGAGACATATAAACTACCACAACTGAACCAGGAAGAAATAGAAAACCTGAACAGACCCATAACCAGTAAGGAGATTGAAACAGTCATCAAAAATCTCCAGACAAACAAAAGCCCAGGGCCAGATGGCTTCCCAGGGGAATTCTACCAAACATTTAAAGAACAATTAGTTCCTATTCTGAAACTGTTCCAAAAAATAGAAATGGAAGGAAAACTTCCAAACTCATTTTATGAGGCCAGCATCACCTTGATCCCAAAACCAGACAAGGATCCCATCAAAAAAGAGAATTACAGGGGCGCCTGGGTGGCTCAGTGAGTTAAGCTTCTGCCTTCAGCTCAGGTCATGATCTCAGGGTCCTGGGATCGAGCCCCACATCGGGCTCTCTGCTCAGCAGGGAGCCTGCTTCCTCCTCTCTCTCTGCCTGTCTCTCTGCCTACTTGTGATCTCTGTCTGTCAAATAAATAAAATCTTTAAAAAAAAAAAAAAGAGAATTACAGACCAATATCCTTGATGAACACAGATGCGAAAATTCTCACCAAAATACTAGCCAATAGGATTCAACAGTACATTAAAAGGATTATTTGCCACGACCAAGTGGGATTTATTCCAGGGCTGCAAGGTTGGCTCAACATCCTCAAATCAATCAATGTGATACAACACATTAATAAAAGAAAGAACAAGAACCACATGATCCTCTCAATAGATGCTGAAAAAGCATTTGACAAAGTACAGCATCCCTTCCTGATCAAAACTCTTCAAAGTGTAGGGATAGAGGGCACATGCCTCAATATTATCAAAGCCATCTATGAAAAACCCACCACAAATATCATTCTCAATGGAGAAAAACTGAAAGCTTTTCCACTAAGGTCAGGAACATGGCAGGGATATCAATTATCACCACTGCTATTCAACATAATTCTAGAAGTCCTAGCTTCAGCAATCTGACAACAAAAAGAAATTAAAGGCATCCAAATCGGCAAAGAAGAAGTCAAACTCTCACTCTTTGCAGATGATATGATACTATATGTGGAAAACCCGAAAGACTCCACTCCAAAACTGCTAGAACTTGTACAGGAATTCAGTAAAGTGTCAGGATATAAAATTAATGCACAGAAATCAGTTGCATTTCTCTACACCAACAACAAGAAAGATGAAAGAGAAATTAAGGAGTCAATCCCATTTACAATTGCACCCAAAACTATAAGATACCTAGGAATAAACCTAACCAAAGAGGCTAAAAATCTATACTTAGAAAACTATAAAGTACTCATGAAAGGAATTGAGGAAGACACAAAGAAATGGAAAAATGTTCCATGCTCCTGGATTGGAAGAACAAATATTGCGAAAATGTCTATGCTACCTAAAGTAATCTACATATTTAATGCAATCCCTATCAAAATCCCACCCATTTTTTTCAAAGAAATGGAACAAATAATCCTAAAATTTATATGGAACCAGAAAAGACCTCGAATAGCCAAAGGAATATTGAACAAGAAAGCCAAAGTTGGTGGCATCATGATTCCGGACTTCAAGCTCTATTACAAAGCTGTCATCATCAAGACAGTATGGTACTGGCACAAAAACAGACACATAGATCAATGGAACAGAATAGAGGCCCAGAAATAGACCCTCAACTCTATGGTCAACTAATCTTCGATAAAGCAGGAAAGAATGTCCAATGGAAAAAAGACAGCCTCTTCAATAAATGGTGTTGGGAAAATTGGACAGCCACTTGCAGAAAAATGAAACTGGACCATTTCCTTACACCACACACGAAAATAGATTCAAAATGGACGAAGGACCTCAATGTGAGAAAGGAATCCATTAAAATCCTTGAGGAGAACACAGGCAGCAGCCTCTTCGACCTCAGCCTCAGCAACATCTTCCTAGGAACATCGCCAAAGGCAAGGGAAGCAAGGGCAAAAATGATCTATTGGGATTTCATCAAGATCAAAAGCTTTTGCACAGCAAAGGAAACAGTTAACAAAACCAAAAGACAACTGACAGAATGGGAGAAGATATTTGCAAACGACATATCAGATAAAGAGCTAGTGTCCAAAATCTATAAAGAGCTTAGCAAACTCAACACCCAAAGAACAAATAATCCAATCAAGAAATGGGCAGAGGACATGAACAGACATTTCTGCAAAGACATCCAGATGGCCAACAGACACACGAAAAATTGCTCCACATTACTCGGTATCAGAGAAATACAAATCAAAACCACAATGAAATATCACCTCACACCAGTCAGAATGGCTAAAATTAACAAGTCAGGAAATGACAGATGCTGGCGAGGATGCAGAGAAAGGGGAACCCTCCTACACTGTTGGTAGGAATGCAAGCTGGTGCAACCGCTCTGGAAAACAGCGTGGAGGTTCCTCAAAAAGTTGAAAATAGAACTACCCTATGACCCAGCAATTGCACTACTGGGTATTTACCCTAAAGATACAAACATAGTGCCGAAGGGGCACGTGCACCCGAATGTTTATAGCAGCAATGTCTACAATAGCCAAACTATGGAAAGAACCTAGATGTCCATCAACAGATGAATGGATAAAGATGTGGTATATATACACAATGGAATAATACTATGCAGGCACCAAATGAAATGAAATCTTTCCATTTGCAACGACGTGGATGGAACTAGAGGGTATCATGCTTAGTGAAATAAGTCAATCGGAGAAAGACAACTATCATATGATCTCCCTGATATGAGGAAGTGGAGATGCAACATGGGGGCTTGGTGGTTAGGAAAGAAGAAAAGAAACAAGATGGGATCGGGAGGGAGACAAATCATTAGGGACTCTTAATCTCACAAAACAAACTGATGGGTGCTGGGGGAACTGGGGGGAAGAGGGTTGGGGTAATGGACACTGGGGTGGTTATGTGCTATGGTTAGTGCTGTGAAGTGTGTAAACCTGGCGATTCACAGACATGTACCCCTGGGGATAAAAATACTTTATATTGTTATAAAAAATTTAAAAAAAATTAAAATAAGAAGGGGAATATTCAAGATTAGAGCAGAGATCAGTGAGGTAGAAAGTAGAGATACAGTAGAATCTATCAATGAAACTAGAAGCTGGTCTTTTTGAAAGAATCAATAAGATCGATAAACCATTGGCCACACTAATACAAAAGAAAAGAGAGAAGGCTCAAATTAATAAAATTATGAATGAAAAGGGAGAGATCACAACTAACACCAAGGAAGTAGAAACAATCATCAGAAGCTATTATCAACAGTTATATGCCAATAAGTTAAGCAACCGAGAGGAAATGGATGCATTCCTAGAAAAATATACACTCCCAAAATTGAACCAGGAAGAACTTGACAACCTGAACAGACCGATATCTAGTAACGAGATTGAAGCAGTGATCAAAAACCTCCCAAAAAACAAGAGCCCAGGACCTGATGGATTCCCTGGGGAATTCTACCAAACTTGCAAAGAAGAAATAACACCTATTCTCCTGAAACTGTTTCAAAAAATTGAAGCAGAAGGAAAACTTCAAGACTCTCTTTATGAAGCCAGCATTACCCTGATCCCCAAACCAGCAAAGACCACACCAAAAGGAGAATTTCAGATCAATATCACTGATGAATATGGATGCTAAGATTCTCAACATGATCCTAGCAAACAGGATCCAACAGCACATTAAAAAGATTATCCATCATGACCAGGTGGGATTCATCCCTGGGTTACAAGGATGGTTCAACATTTGCAAATCAATCAATGTGATAGAACAAATCAATAAAGAGAAGAGAGAAGAACCACATGGTCCTCTCAATTGATGCAGAAAAAGCATTTGACAAAATCCAGCAGCCGTTCCTGATTAAAACGCTTCAACGTATAGGGATAGAGGGAACATTCCCAAACTTCATAAAATCTTTTATGCAAATATCATCCCTAATGGAAAAAAGCTCACAGCCTTCCCGTTGAGATCAGGAACACGACAAGGATGCCCACTCTCACCACTCTTGTTCAACATAGGATTATAAATCCTAGCAACAACAATCAGACAACAAAGAGAAATAAAAGGTATCCAAATTGGGAATGAAGAAGTCAAATTCTCTTCGCAGATGACATGATTCTTTATATGGAAAACCCAAAAGACTCCACCCCCAAACTACTAGAACTCATACAGCAATTCAGTATTGTGGCAGGATACAAAGTCAATGTACAGAAATCAGTGGCTTTCTTATACACTAACAATGAAAATACAGAAAGGGAAATTAGAGAATCGATTCCATTTACTATAGCACCAAGAACCATAAGATACCTGGGAATAAACCTAACCAAAGAGGTCAAGGATCTGTACTCAAGGAACTACAGAATACTCATGAAAGAAATTGAAGAAGACAGAAAAAGATGGAAGACCATTCCATGCTCTTGGATCAGAAGAATAAACATTGTTAAAATGTCTATACTGCCTAGAGCAATCTATACTTTTAATGCCATTCCCATGAAAATTCCACCGGTATTTTTCAAAGAACTGGAGCAAATAATCCTAAAATTTGTATGGAATCAGAAGAGACCCCGAATTGCTAAGGAAATGTTGATCCAAGCATTCTTAAGCAAGGTGGTCTTTAGCTTCCTGGTGTTTGAATTCCTTCCAAGCTTTCCCTTGCAGTTGAGCTCATTTCAAAGCATTGTGATCTGAGAATACGCAGGGAATAATCTCAATCTTTTTTTTTTAATTTTATTTTTTTAAATTTCTTTCACCTATTCTTCTTGATTTTGAGGGGGGTTCTCTGCACCTCCTGGATTTTGATGCTTGTTCCCTTTGCCATATTAGGGAAATTCTCTAAAATAATTCCCTCTAATATACCTTCTGCTCCCCTCTCTTTTTCTTCTTCTTCTGGAATCCCAATTATTCTAATATTGTTTCGTCTTATGGTGTCACTTATCTCTCGAATTCTCCCCTCGTGGTCCAGTAGCTGTTTGTCCCTCTTTTGCTCAGCTTCTTTATTCTTTGTCATTTGGTCTTCTATATCACTAATTCTTTCTTCTGTCTCATTTATCCTAGCTGTAAGAGCCTCTTTTTTTGATTTCACCTCATTAATAGCTTTTTTTATTTCAACTTGGTTAGATATTAGTTCTTTTATTTCTCCAGAAAGGGCTTTTATATCTCCAGAGACGGTTTCTCTAATATCTTCCATGCCTTTTTTGAAACCGGCTAGAACATTGAGAATCCTCATTCTGAACTCTAGATCTGACATATTCCCAATGTCTGTATTGATTAGGTCCCTAGCCTTCAGTACTGCCTCTTGTTCTTTTTTTTTTTTTTTTTGTGGTGAGTTTTTCCGCCTTGTCATTTTTTCCAGATAAGAGTATATGAAGAAGTAAATGAAATACTAAAAGGGTGGCAAAGACCCCAGGAAAATGCCCTTTAACCAAATCAGAATTGACCCCAAATCATTGAGGGGGGGAGAAAGGAGATAACAATAAGTTCAGAAAGAAAAAAAAAATTAAAAAAGAAAAGAAAACAAATAATGAAAAAGTATAAAAAAGAAAAAAATATATATATATTAGACTGGTGACTAGAACAGGGTCACCCACTTAATTGTGGGGTATTTTGGTCTCTAAATTTTAAAGAATGAAAAATGCATATAAGAGTAAACACAGTGAAGGGATGAAATATGCCTATAAAGATGAAAAACAAAATTTTTTTTATTTCTAAAAAAAAGGAGTTGATTAAGTTGGTTGGGAGAATAATGAAAAAGAAAATGAAGAGAATTTGCTCAGGCTGGAGACTAGAACAAGCCTGGAGCTAGATTTAGGGTGTCTTTTGATCCACTAGAGGAAGTTGTACCCCAAATTTTTTAGAAGAAAGAACGCTTATGTGAGTACAAAAAATAAAGTTAAATACTATGAAGGATAAAATATGACTATAATAATGAAGGTTCAAAAAAGACTATTATTTTTTGGAAAGGTATTGTTAAGATAAACTATTTTTAAAATGTTAAAAAATGAAAAGGGTAAAAGTTAAGAAAATTTAGCATAAAAAGAGAAAAAGAAAAAAAAGAAAAAAAAAGAAAATTAAAGAAGAAATTAAATTAACTGCAAGACTAAAGAATCATGGGGAGAAAGCCATGAATTCTGTGCTTTGCTTTCTCCTCCTCTGGAGTTCTGCTGCTCTCCTTGTTAAGTGGTCTTGGTCTTGGCTGGATTTCCTGTTGATCTTCTGGGGAAGGGGCCTGTTGTAGTGATTCTCAAGTGTCTTTGCCCAAGGTAGAGCTGCACCGCCCTTACCAGGGGCCGGGCTAAGTAATCCACTTGGTTTTGCTTTCGGGAGCTTTTGTTCTCTGAACGCTTTCCGTAGAGTTCCGGAGGACGGGAATGAAAATGGTGACCTCCGAATCTCCGGCCTGGAGGAGCTGGGAGTTCGGGGCCCCACTCCTTGGTGCACCCTCAGAGAAAAGCCCCAGCCACTCCTGTCTCCCTCGCCTCTGGCCACGCTCCGAGCTCACCCAGCCTGCGACTGGTTCAAGGTAACCCCGAGCTGAGATCTCACTCCTCTGTGTCTGTAGCCGGCTTCCCCGCTCCGATACCTGCTAGCTCGGCGACACTCAGACACCCCCGATCCTTCTGTGACCCTGTGGGACCTGGGGCCACGCTGACCCCGCGTGGGCTTCACCTCGGTTTAGCCTCTGGAGCGATGTCCCTCAGTGGAGCAGACTTTTAAAAGTCCCGATTTAGTGCTCCGTTGCTCCACCGCTTTCCGGGAGCCGGCCCCTCCCCTGCGGTCTATCCTCCCATCGCTTTCGATTCACTTCTCCACCAGTCCTACCTTCCAGAAAGTGGTCGATTTTCTGTTTCCAGAATTGCTATTCTTCCTCTCTTTGATCTCCCATTGGATTTGTAGGTGTTTGCAATGGTTTGATAAGCTATCTAGCTGATCTCCTGCTACTTGATGTCGTCTCAGCTGCTACTTCTCCGCCATCTTGACTCCTCCCTGATTATTTCCCTTCTTGTGTGTGAAGTTGCTTTGTTGTTGATTCTCCAGTTCTTTAAGGTGTAGAGACAGCTGTTATATTCTGGATTTTTCTATTTTTTTTAAGGGAGGCTTGGATGGCTATGTATTTCCCCCTTAGGACTGCCTTTGCTGTATCCCATAGGTTTTGGACTGAAGTGTCTTCATTCTCATTGGTTTCCATGAATTGTGTAAGTTCTTCTTTGATCTCCTGGTTGATCCAA
>PISX010024959.1:15939-27019 GCA_004024625.1 Mellivora capensis
CAGTCTTTTGGTATCAGTTGAGTCCTGATTTGTGACCCAGTATGTGGTCTATTCTGGAGAAGGTTCCATGTGCACTTGAGAAGAATGAGTATTCTGTTGTTTTAGGGTGGAATGTTCTGTATATATCTATGAGGTCCATCTGGTCCAATGTTTCATTCAATGCTTTTGTTTCTTTATTGATTTTCTGCTTGGATGATCTTCTATTACTGGGAGTGGTGTATTAAGATTCCCTACTATTAATGTATTCATATCAACATGACTTTTTATCTTGATTAACAGTTGTCTTATGTAGTTGGCTACTCCTATATTGGGGGCATATATATTTACAACTGTTAGATCTTCTTGGTGGATAGACCCTTTAAGGATGATATAGTCACCTTCTGTATTTCTGACTACAGTCTTTAGTTTAAAATCTAATTTATCGAATATGAGGATCGCTACCCCAGCCTTCTTTTGAGGCCCATTGGCATGAAAGATGCTTCTCCATCCCTTCACTTTCAGTCTGGATGTATCCTTAGGTTCAAAATGGGTCTCTTGTAGGCATCATATGGATGCGTCTTGTTGTTTTATCCAATCTGCAACCCTGTGCCATTTTATGGGTTCATTTAGGCCATTCACATTGAGAGTGATTATTGAGAGATACGTTTTTAATTGACATCATGTTACCTGTGAAGTCTTTGTTTCTATAGATTGTCTCCATAAACTTCTGTTCAATGATATTCTTGCACTTTTTCCCTCTTTTATAGAACTCCCCTTAATATTTCTTTTAGTGCCAGCTTGGTGGTCACATACTCTTTTAAACCTTGCCAGTTGTGGAAGCTCTTTATTTTTCCATCGATTTTGAATGTCAGTATTGCTGGATAAAGTATTCTTGGCTGCGTGTTCTTCTTCTTTAGTGTGCTGAATACAGCTTGCCAGCCCTTTCTGACTTGCCAGGTTTCTGTGGACAGGTCTGGCATTATTCTGATGGGCTTTCCTCTGTACATAAGGAATCTCTTCCCACTAGCTGCTTTCAAGGGTTCCTGTCTAAAATTATGATTCATCGTTTTCACAACTTTTTCCATCCCTTTACTTTCCATCTGCATCTGTCTTTAGGTCTGAAGTGAGTCTCTCATAGACAGCAGACTGATGGGTCTTGCTGATTTCAAAAATCGTAATTTTATTATTCCAGGGAGTTTTCTTGTGCTTGGTACAGATTTTGAAAGGTACAAAAGCAAATCTTCCCTCTGTTGTCCCTCAGTCCCCAAATCTCTTCCTTCCCCACAATCATTTCCTAATTTATTTATGCTCTTATTCCTGTACTTGCAGCATTTTTTAAAGCATATTTCCTTATGTGAATGTACCAGAAGCAGTTTGGAGATGTGTACCCACATCCTAGAAGTTTTTCCGCTGTGGGAGTTGTGAGAATAACAGTATGGGGGCCGGTCCACCTGGGCTGTAAGGAATTTGGGTGAAGTTCTCATAGGAGAACTTGGTCCCCAGGATTTAGAGCCTGGGGGAAGACTCCACCTGGGCTGTTGGGGGCGGGGATGCCTGCATCTGCATGAGCCCTTAGGAGGGTTCATAAGAGGGTCAGATAGGGCAAATAAGATAGGAGGGGTGGAGGAGAGGCAGGCAGGTTGTGATTGAGTAGGAAGGGCCTACCGCACAGGAGCTCAAAAGGGCTGAGTCCTGATGGGCCATGAGGAGAGGCCCTAAGGCGGGTGAGTGCTAGTGGGAGAAGGGTTGGCCAAGAGAGGCGGGTTTCAAGAGTGAGTTTGGTGAATTATTCCTTGAGGAGGCCATTGGCCCTTTCAACCTTACCCGAGGATTGGGGGTGATAGGGAATATGGAGTTTCCAGGTGATGTTGAGGCTCTCGGAGATTTGTTGTGTGATGCTGGAGATGAAGGCCGGCCCATTGTCTGATTGTAGGGTTCGAGGGAGTCCAAACCTCGGGATGATGTGTTCAATGAGAACCACGGCGATCATGTCTGCTGTTTCCCTAGTGGTGGGGAATGCCTCAATCCAGCCTGTGAATGTGTCCACGAGAGTTAGCAGGTATCTGAAGGTTTTGTGTTGAGGCATGTGAGTGAAGTCAAGTTGCCGTTCCTCTCCTAGCTGATGCCCATGGAGCTGGTGGGTGGGTCCCGGTCTGTGGAGGCCGCCCAGGGCGTTGACCACAGAACAGGTTCTGCAGACCTGGTTTACCTCCTTAATGGTATTTTGGAGGAGGAGGTGGTGAAAGAGAGGGCCTTTGGACCAATGTGGAGAGACTGGTGGATGTCAGTAATGAGGGTGTGGATTAGGCTGTTCGGGAGGGCAATTTTGTCCTGGACAAAATACCATCCCTTATCACCCAGCCTGCCACCTAATGTTTTGAGGGCCTGAGTCTTCTCATCATTGTATGAGGGACTGTGGGGAGTGTTGAGAAACAGGAGAGGGGCTGGAGAGGAGTTTAAGGCTGTCTGTCGGGCAATAGAGTCAGCCTTATTGTTCCTCAAAGAGATGGGGTCCTTGTAGGCCTGATGGCCATGGCAGTGGACAATAACCACCTTGGTAGGGTAACTGAGAGCCTCAAGGAGTTTGTCAATAAGAGGCCCGTTGACTATGAAGGTTCCCTTGGTCGTGAGAAATCCCCTTTCTCACCAGAGGACAGAGTGAATGTAGATAATAAGGAAAGCATATTTGGAGTTAGTATAAATAGTGACCCATTGGCCCTCAGATAAGTGAAGGGCTCTGGTAAGAGCCACGAGTTCCGCCTTTTGAGAAGTAGTCCCGATGGGAAGGGGGGCTGCTTCTATGACAGCGTCCAGGGTGACCACTGCATAGGCTGCATGTCGCCATCCATTTAGAGATATGAGGGAGCTCCCATCCATGAACAGAGTGCGATCGGGGTCAGGCAGCGGCTGGTCTGAAAGTCCTGGGTGGGAGGGAGAGAGAGAGTTCTTCCAGGAGTTGAGAGCAGGAGTGGGAAGGAGTGGGGGTAGATGAAGGTGTAAGCAAGAGAGTGGCAGGGTTTAGGTGAGGGGAGACAGAGAGTGTGACCTGAGGGTTTTCTATGAATAGCAGGTGGTAGAGTTGGAGATGGGAGGGAGTGAGTTGTGCCAAGGATTTGTGGCTGACTAAGTCGATCAGTCGCTAGGGGGAGAAGACCGTGAAGGGCTGTCCTAAGGTAAGTTTGAGGGCCTCCTTTGTAAGAGAAGCGGCTGCCCCGAGGGCCCTGAGGCAAGGCTGCCATCCCTGGGCAGTGACATCTAGTTGCTTGGAGAGTTAATGGGGATAAGGAGATCCTGCTGCCAGAGGCGGTCAATGATGGGTTTAAGTCCTCACCAGTGGGTTGCTACTATAGGTCTTGAAATGTCCCATACCTGCAGGTCTACGGAGGGGAGACAGTCCGGGATAGATGGTGAGTCAGAGGGGAGTAGAGGGAGGATGAAGTGAGCAGAAGTCTAGGGAGAGGGAGAGAGACGAACGGTGGCCTGAAGTTTGTGGAGGATGTCCCTCCCTAGTAGGGGAACAGGGCAGGAAGGGATAATGAGGAAGGAGTGTGAGAAGGGGAACCCATCCAGGCTGCACGTAAGCGGTGGGGTGGCCTTTGGAGCGAAGAAAGTACCATCAATTCCCATAAACTGCAACTGGGGAGGGATGAGTAGGACCTAAGTAGGAAGGCAGGACAGAATAGATAGCTCCCGGGTCCAACAGAAAGGAAATGGACTTTCCTTTCCGCTACCTGGAGTGTGACCCTGGGCTTGGCATGGGTGAGAGGGGTGTCTGAGTCTGGGCTCCATCAGTCATCCTCCAATCCGAGAAGTTAGAAGGCAGGACTTACCGTCTCAGGGTCTCCCCTATGTGGAGGCGCCGGGAATCCCCCAAGGCTGAGGCAGTCAGATTTCCAGTTGCCCATCATGTGGCATTGAGGGCACGTCCTATTAGGTGCTTTTGGATTGGGGCATTGACGGGCCCAGTGTCCCTCGGCTCCGCACTTGGAACAGGCCCCTGGAGGGACGCGGTTAGGTGCTCCCTTCTGTTGATCCCAGAACCTGCCAGACTCAGGGCTGCTACCAGGGCTTGGGTCTGCAGTTGGACCTTCTGTTGGGAGTCTGGCTTGGGGCATAAGTTCTGCTGCCTCCTCTCGGGAGTTAAAGACTTTAAATGCCATTTTCACCAGATCAGAAATGGGAGTTTGAGAGCCCTCCTCCGCTTTCTTTAATTTTTTCCGAATGTCAACGGCTGACTGAGAAATAAAGTGAGTAGCTAAAACAGTCGCCCCTGCTGGAGAGGCCAGGTCTAGGCGAGTGTATTGAGTCAGAGCCTCAGTAAGTCGGTTAAGAAACATGGCCAGGTTTTCATTGGGTTCCTGAATGATTTCCCTTCACAAACCTTCTACAACTTTCCTTTGCATTCAGGTTTTGTCCCAAGTAATTTCTTTGCTAACAGATTTTAACAAATAACACGAGCTTATTTGACCTTCAGCAAACTTTGATTGAAGTTTCACACTTACTGCTAATAACTTTGTCAGGAGTTGGGATAGGAGTGGGGAGGGGGAGGGGTAGACGAGGGCACCGGTTCAGAAACCCTGAACATAAGGGACTTGGCTCATCTGCCTTGGCGTCTGTGGAGGTTATTTAGGTCCGTGAGAATCTGATAATTAAATGTGCCTTCCGGAGGCCATTGGGACTGATTGTCTAATCGGTATTGTGGCCAAGCAACAGTACAGTAACGTGGTTTTCTCAGGTCCTGGTTCAGTTCCAGGGTTTTCAGATTGGCTAACAGGCTTAAAACACCCCTGGGATGTTTTAGGGTCGAATTTGGATTGGGAGGTCCCCATGATTCGTTGCCGGGCAACCCGAGGGCTAGAGAAAGGCGTCCCCTCATCCACCACTGGGTTGCAGAAAAACAGTGTCGACTGTTGTACAGGTTAGGACTTCTCCCAGCCTCTCAGAGTCACGGAGATCACCTGGTGACAGGAGGGCTCCACCCTGACGCGGCCTCGGTTAGGCAGGGCTTTCCGGAGGGAGGCACGGAACTGGGGGAAACTCACCACGGCTTTGGAAGTGGCATTTGGAAAGGCAGGTCCAGGTCCGGCTAGGGAGAGGAGAGAGCCACCTCACAGGGGTGGGGGCTCAATCTCCTCCCGGGTTTCGGCACCAAATGTAAGGTTTCTCAGGTGAGGTAAACACAGCACCAGGCGAGGTAGGTGCAAGGCAAGATTTATTAAAGGCACTCTCCAGCAAAGTTTCAGGGCTCAGGAGAAGGGGAGCCAGGAAAGCCGTGCCGGGAGGAGTTGGGCACCCTCGGGCAAGGTTCCGGGACTCTGGAAAGCCGAGTAGGGGAAGTCGCACTGGGAGGGAGTTGGCGGGGGTCTTTTATCGGGCCAAGGCAGGGCATGGCCTCACATCCATACATGGTAAGGTATTTGGTGATTGGAAGGTATGGGGTTTGGAAGGAGGGCTCCTGATACTCCTGTTTCCTACATAGGTATAAGGTTACATATGGAGACGTGACCTGCGTATACACCCTTTTGGCAGGAGAGTCAAGGGTAAAGGAAGCAAGGGGAGGGTACTGGAAGATGGCCGCCTGGCAGTTATTTCTATTGATCCTCCCGCATTCCCGGAACCGCCGACCCAACATATACTACCAGAACAACAACAACAAAAAGACACAGAAACACTGGCAGAAGAAAAAGATTGGAAGGTGCTTCCGGGTTCCCACCCCAAACCAAAAGCCTTCTGACAAACGCTGGTGCACAGACACACATTTCGAGGGCCTCGACCCCCAGGGATCCGGGGCTTCCGAAGCACCGCTGGGGCGGCAGCATGTTTCAGGGAGACAGATTCATTTCACCAGAGGCCTGGAAGCCAAGCGAGCCAGCGGGGTCCTGAATGCAAAGTAACACCATTCTCCGGGACACACATCCTCCCCCGAATGGGTCCACGAAGACAGAAGCATGAAGGGGAGAGGGAGCGGCCTGTGCTCTCCCTGAGTGGGGAGTGCCCGGGTTGAGGGGCAGGCCTCTCCTGACTCAGCACTTGCGTCATACACAGGGAAGCCTTTTGCTAGCTCAGAGTGTGTGTGAACGCCCCAGGTAAAGTCCCTAGGCCTCCCTGGGTGAAACAGGTCATGGTGGAATGCCAGCACACGTCGCCCTCCAGAGAAGGAAGCCTTCTCAAACAGTAGCCTGGAAAACTCGAGAGAGCACCAGAGCCTTACTGCCAAGAAACAAGCCTGAAGCCGAGCTGCCTTTGGCGCGCAGGCCTCTTTCGTGAAGAGAGAAAGAGACGCCCCGCGTGTGGGTGCAGAAGCCTAAGGAAGCTTCCCGGCCCTCAGGCCAGAGGAAACCTGAGAAGGCGCCCCATTCACTTGGCCTCCCAGGAGCCCCCCATGAGGGAGTCGCCACCGGCTCCTACTGTTACTGCACCGCTACCACAGGACCCAGAGCAGAATACACTCCAGGTCTGAATGCACAGGAGTGCTTCTGAGAGTAGCCCCGCTTGTTTCCGCCTAACCCCCGCCTTCGGCCATCCCCATGGGAACAAGCGACAACAAACCAGCGTGCTGCACACCCGTGTCAAAGAGAGGACAGGATGGTGACGACTTCCTTCCAGACAACATCTCTGGAGGCGCTCTGAGCAGGGAGGCCTGCCCGAAGTGGGTGGTAGAGGTACAAAGCCAGTGCACCGGGGTGACGTCAGAACGACACGTTTGCCCCGCACCCCACACTCAGTCCCCAGAGGACAGAAGCAGTAGTGACAACTAGAAGCACAAAGCAAGGCGCGAACGCTTTAGCTACATGAACGGGCTTCAGGGAGGGGACCCAGCCTGTTCCGGGTTCCCTCACCAAAAGCCAAAGCTTTCTGTCAGACGCTGGCACATGGACACGCATACAGAGGGCTTGGGCCTCCGCCCCCAGGGACCTGGGGCATCCCCAGCACCGCTGGGGTGGCAGCTTGTTTCAGGGAGACAGAGTCGTTTCAGCCAGGGGCCTGGAAGCCGAGCTAGCCAGCCAGGTACTGAACGCAAAGAAACACCATTCTCTGGGACACATGTCTTCCCCCGAACGAAATCTGCAAAGATAGAAGCGTGCAGGGGAGAGGCAGCGGCCCGCGCCCTCCCTGAGTGGGGAGCGCCTGGGCTGAGACGTGTCCTCTCCCGACTCAGCACCTTGCGTGATACACGGGGAAGCCATTTTCAAGCTCAGAGTGTGTGTGAATGCTCCAGAAAAACTCCCTAAGCCTCTCTGCATGAAACAGGTCAGGGTGGAAGGCCAGCACATGTCGCTCCACAGAGAAGGATGCCTTATGAAGCCCGATCTTAGAAAACTCGAGAGAGCACCAGAACCTTACCGTCAAGAAACTAGCCTGAGGCAGAGCTGCCTTTTTTTTTTTTTTTAGATTTTATTTATTTATTTGACACAAGTAGGAGGAGAGGCAGGCAGAGAGAGAGGGAAGCAAGCTCCCCACCGAGCAGAGAGCACGACACGGGACTCAATCCCAAGACACTGAAATCATGAACGGAGCTGAAGGCAGAGGCTTAATCCACTGAGCAACCCAGACGCCCCGAGGCTGAGCTGCCATTAGTGCACAGGCCTCAATCGCAAAGAGAGAAAGTGTCCCCCCAACCCCGTGAGTGCGGAAGCCTAAGGAAGGCTGCAGACCCTCCAGGTGAAGGACATCGGAGAAGACCAATTCAGTTGGCCCTCCAAGAGCACCCCACATGGGAGTCACCACTGGCTTCTGCTCTTACGGTGACCCAGACGACAGAACATGCAGCAGAACCCACACTCCAGGTCTGAATGCGAGGAAGTCATTCTGACAAGAGGCCCCCATCACTCCATCTGGGGCTGCTACAGCATATCTGGGGAAGCAGCATGTGTCAGGGAGACAGAGTGATTTAACCCACGGACCTGAAAGCCCAGACGCAGCACTTCTCTGAACTCAGAGCAACACCATGTTACAGGACACAAGTATTCCCCGGAAAGAGGTCTGCGAAGAGAAGCATGCAGAGGAGAGGGAGCGGCCGGCAAGGGCCCTGAGTGGGGAACCCCGGGCTGAGGGGAAGGCCTCTCCATTGTCAGGGCCTTGCACCTTCCATGGGGAAGCCGTTTCCTAGCTCAGAGGGTGTGTGATAGTCCCAGGGAACGACCCTCGGTCTCAGCGGGTGAAACAGGTCAGGTTGGAACGCCAGCACACATCGCTCCAAGCAGAAGGATGCCTTCTCCAAAGGGAGCCAGGAAAACTCGCGAGAGCATCAGAGCCTTGCCTCCAGGAACCAAGCCTGCAGCTGAGCTGTCTTTCGCCTGCAGGCCTCTTTCAAAAGAGAGAAAGAGTTGCCCCAAGTGAGGGTGTGGAAGCCTAAGGAGGGATGCGGGCCCTCGGGAGGGAGGACATCCATGAAGGCGCCCCGTTCACTCGGCCTCCCTGGAGCCCCCCACGACGGAGTCGAAGGTGGCTCCTGCTGCTCCCGTGACCGCGAACGTGGGACCCAGAGCACAATACACACTCCAGGTCTGAATGCCAGGGAAACCTTCTGACAGAAGACCCGCTTCTCTCCACCCGGGTCTGCCTCAGCACTGCGGGGAAGGCAGCGTGTATCGGGGAGATGGATTCGTTTCAGCCAAGGGCCTGAAAGCCGAGGGAGCCAGGCGGGCCTGAAACGCCAAGTCAAACCATTCTCCGGGACAAACATCTTCCGCTGAACGAGGTCCGGGAAGAGAGAAGCGTGGAGGGGAGAGGGAGCGGCCCGCGAGCCCCCTGAGCGGGGAAAGCCCGCGCTGAGGGCCAGGCCTCTCCGTTGTCAGCGCTTTGCGCATTGCATGGGGAAGCCCTTTCCTAGCTCAGAGGGTGTGTGAAAGTCCCAGGGAACGTCCTTCGGGCTCCCTGGGTGAAACAGGTCAGGTTGGAAGGCCAGCACACCTCGCTCCAAGCAGAAGGATGCCTGCTCCAAAGGGAGCCTGGAAAACTCGACAGAGCACCAGAGCCTCGCCGCCAGGAACCAAGCCTGTAGCCAAGCTGCCTTGCACGCAGGCCTTTTTCGGGAAGAGAGAAAGAGTCGCACCGCGTGAGGGTGCCAAGCCTAAGGAGGGATCCGGACCCTCGGGAGGGATGACATCCATGAAGGCGCCCCGTTCACTCGGCCTCCCTGGAGCCCCCCACCAGGAAGTCGCAGGGGTCTCCTGCTGCTGCTGTGACCGCGAACACGGGAGCCAGAGCACAATACACACTCCAGGTCTGAATGCCAGGGAGACCTTCTGACAGCAGACCCGCTTCTTTCCAAACGGGTCTGTCTCAGCACTGCGGGGAAGGCAGCGTGTATCAGGGAGACGGAGTCGTTTCAGCCAAGGGCCTGGAAGTCGAGTGAGCCAGGCATGTCTTAAACGCCTAGTCAAACAGTTCTCTGAGACACATTTCTTCCGCTGAACGGGGTCTGGGAAGAGAGAAGCGAGGAAGGGAGAGGTAGCGACCCGCGCGCCACCTGAGCGGGGAAAGCCTGGGCTGAGGGTCAGGCCTCTCTGTTGTCAGCGCTTTGCGCCTTGCATGGGGAAGCCGTTTCCTAGCTCAGAGGGTGTGTGAAAGGCCCAGGGAACGTCCCTCGGGCTCCCTAGGTGAAACATGTCAGGTTAGAAGGCCAGCACACGTCGCTCCAAGCAAAGGATACCAGCTCCAAAATGAGCCTGGAAAACTCTAGAGAGCACCAGAGCCTCGCCGCCAGGAACCAAGCCTGTAGCCAAGCTGCCTTTCGCACAGGCCTCTTCCGCGAGGAGAGAACGAGTCGCCCCGCGTGAGGGTGCCAAGCCTAAGGAGGGATCCGGGCCCTCGGGAGGGACGACATCCATGAAGGCGCCCGTTCACTCGGCCTCCCTGGAGCCCCCCACCAGGGAGTCGCAGGTGGCTCCTGCTGCTGCTGTGACCGCGGACACAGGAGCGAGAGCACAATACAACTCAGGTCTGAACGCCAGGGAGACATTCTGACAGCAGACCCGCTTCTCTTGAACCGGGTCTGTCTCAGAACTACGGGGAAGGCAGCTTGTATCGGGGAGACGGAGTCGATTCAGCCAAGGGCCTGAGAGCCGAGTGAGCCAGGCGGGCCTGAAACACCTAGTCAAACGGTTCTCCGCGACACACTTCTTCCGCTGAACGAGATCCGGCAGAGAAGCGTGGAAGGGAGAGGGAGGGGCCCGCGCGCCCCCTGATCGGGGAAAGCCCGGGCTGAGGGCCAGGCCTCTCCATTGTCAGCGCTTTGCGCCTTGCATGGGGAAGCCGTTTCATAGCTCAAAGGGTGTGTGATAGTCCCAGGGAACGTCCCTCGGGCTGCCTGGGTGAAACAGGTCAGGTTGGAAGGCCAGCACACTACGCTTCAAACAGAAGGATGCCTGCTCCAAAGGGAGCATGGAAAACTCGACAGAGCACCAGAGCCTCGCCGCCAGGAACCAAGCCTGTAGCAGACCTGCCTTGCCCGCAGGCCTCTTTCGCGAAGAGAGAACTAGTCGCCCCCCGTGAGGGTGCCAAGCCTAAGGAGGGATCCGGGCCCTCGTGAGGGACGACATCCACGAAGGCGCCCCGTTCACTCGGCCTCCCTGGAGCCCCCCACGAGGAAGTCGCAGGTGTCTCCTGCTGCTGCTGTGACCGCGAACACGGGAACAAGAGCACAATACCGTCTCCAGGTCTGAAAGCCTGGGAGACCTTCTGACAGCAGACCCGCTTCGCTCCAACCGGGTCTGTCTCAGCACTGCGGGGAAGGCAGCGTGTATCGGGCAGACGGATTCGTTTCAGCCAAGGGCCTGGAAGCTGAGTGAGCCAGGCGGGCCTGGAACGCCTAGTCAAACGGTTCTCCGCAACACACTTCTTCTGCTGAACGAGGTCCGGTAGAGAAGCGTGGAGGCGAGAGGGAGAGGCCCGCGCGCATGCTGAGCGGGGAAAGCCCGGGCTGAGGGCCAGGCCTCTCCGTTGTCAGCGCTTTGCGCCTTGCATGGGGAAGCCGTTTCCTAGCTCAAAGGGTGTGTGAAAGGCCCAGGGAACGTCCCCCGGGCTCCCTGGGTGAAACAGGTCAGGTGAGAAGGCCAGCACACGTCGCTCCAAGCAGAAGGATGCCCGCTCCAAAGGG
>PISX010024960.1:0-26912 GCA_004024625.1 Mellivora capensis
AACAAGATGGGATTGGGAGGGAGACAAACCATAAGTGACTCTTAATCTCACAAAACAAACTGAGGGTTGCTGGGGGGAGGGGGTCGGCAAAGGGGGGTGGGGTAATGGACATTGGGGAGAGCATGTGCTATGGTTAGTGCTGTGAAGTGTGTAAACCTGGCGATTCACAGACATGTACCCCTGGGGATAAAAATTTGTTTATAAAAAATAAAAATTTAAAAAAAAAATTTTTAAAAAAAAATTACCACTCTGGGGTTCCTGGGTGGCTCAGTCGATTGAGTGTCCAACTCTTGGTTTCAGCTCACATCACGATCTTAGGGTCATGATATCAAGCCCCATGTCAGGCTCCATGCCTAGATCAAGATTATCTCTTTTCCTCTCTCTCCGCCCCTCCCCACCCTCTCTCTCTCTCTCTCTCTCTCCATCTCTATCGATATCCCTATCTCTCTGGGGGAAAAAAAATAAAAAGTACCACTCTGGCAGTAGATATGAATAATGGTGAGGCTATGTGTAAATGGGGGCAAGGGGTATATATTTCCATACCTCCCTTTCAGTTTTATCATAAACCTAAAACTCTTCTTTTTTCTTTGTTTCTTTTCTTTATTATTCTTTATTTATAATTTATAAATAAATATAAATAAATGTTATTTATTATATATAAATATAAATAAATATAAATAAAGAATTTATAATTCTTTATTATTTTTCTTTAAGAAAAATAATAATAATAGCCAAGAGGGAGTCCAAATTGCTCAGTGTCAGGCTGAACATGACCATCATATCTCTGTCTCACAGATCAGACAATCTAAGAGCATATTCATTCTGCTTACAGACACAGGACATTTATGGTACTCATCGACCATTAAAATTATCTTCCCCAACAGTTATTGGGACAGAGTTAAGAAGCACTTTATATTAAATTTACCTACTGGAAGAAATAAAATGTCTTTGTTGCAAAACATCAACTTTCCATGTTCTTTCCCCCATTCTAAATGTCCCTTTATACATGGCTGGAAAGAACCTAGTTTTAAATAATACCATGATACTTACTTTCAACCCCTATGGATGTTAATAATACAAACTCTTCTAGTCTTTTAAATTCCAAACTAAAATGAATCGTCATTTATAATAATATCACCATATTCTAGCAAAATAATATTTATATTTGAACCAATATTTAACTGTTTGTTAAATAAAGTAAACCCTAAATATCTAACAGTGAAATCAACACTATCATTAGCATCACTTTGCAGTTAATGTGGTAATAATATTGGCAATGCTATGCATAACTACAGAAGAGACACAACTGAAAGATAATCTTCTGATAAGACTCTGGAAGTGAGTGGTATGCTGGAAAATGTGTTTAACAACCAGCATAAGTGCCCTGTGTTACATACCCATCTGTGGGGTCCGATTCATATGTGAACACCTCAAGAGATGGGAGGGTCTCTATGTCTCAATGCCACACAGCAATTTAGAACCAGTAGGGACCTCTGGAATATTCAGTTGTACTTCCTGTTTTACAAATAAACTGAATCCCAAGGTGTTTATATTTGTGTTCGGGGTCCCACAGCATTTGATTGCATCTATAAATCGCATCTAAGTTTCCTAACTTATAATAGTAAAATTTATCCTCATGCTAGGCAGCAAGTCAACTTTCTCAGTGCTTAACTCAGGAATACTTATCCTTTAATCTGCTCCATGAAACATTCCATGGTCAGATATGCATATATCATATGCTCCTTTTAGATACTTAAACATCCATTGGCTTTGATAAAGAAATATGTTTAACCACTTTAATGCAGTATTTCCTAATTTATTTAACCCTGAAACCTTCCACACTCCAATCCCAGCACCCATTAGCATTCTGCAGACCTGCAGGTCATACATTGGGGAAAATGCTTGCCTCCTGACATTTTCACCTACATACCCTGGTACTATCACTCAGAGCTCTATTTCAAAACGTTAAATCCTCCTCCACTTGATGGACTTTCATATATCTGAAGATAGCTCTCATATTCCTCCAGAGGCTGGCTGCACAGAAACTGAGAGATGGTTTCTCAATGAAGATGGCAATGTAGGTGTAAAGAAAAGAAAAATTAAGGGGGACCTCTAGTGGCTTTGGAAGCACAGATGATCTGTAATTCCTTGGATCTTTCCAGCACACCTCAAAAGAGTCACAAAAGATGCTATTAACAAAAAAGAAACTTCAGTGTCAGCTGGAGGTTCCCCAAAAAGCCCACTGAAAAACTCAAAATCCTCCAAGGGAAGGGAGCGATGCTTCCAACAGCAATTTCACCACATTAATTAATTAATTGCCTCTGGGGAAACCACTTTGGGAGGCAGCACCAGTTACCTTCTCCTACTCCGAAGACCCAAACAAAAAGAGAAACCAATTACTAATCAGGTTGGGCCAAACATTTCTAAGGGTTGCTTAATGAAGAGGAATGTTTCAAAGAGTGGCAAATGCGCTGACTCTAAAAACCTTTCATTCAATATTAATGAAAAGGAACGCTGCATTGCTTGGCATGTGTATAGTCTTTCTGAGCTAAACGGAAACATGTGTGGAAAAAAAAAAATCTCTGCCAGAGTTTTATTTTATCTTTGTAGATTTTTGCTCTAGCTGCCTTGAGAAAAGGAATTTCTAAAACCATAGGTAGCTTCGCTACTTTTTCAGGAAGTGCCAAACAAGGAGGGGTGGGAGGGGGGACATGAGTTTGACAAATGAAGGGAAGGTTTGGACAGGAAATATGGCTTAGAATTCCAATTGGACACACTCTCCAAACCTGTGTAGGGCTTTTACAAAGCTCTTGATGGATTAGTTCTATAGGTAACATAATTCAAAACACTTGAAATAATGCATATGCTAGTAAAATTCTTGAAATAACTTTGCATCTGAAAGCAAGATCCTTACATTGAAGAGTAACAAGAAGTCCAGGTGAACTGTAAAAATAAAACACCATTTGGAGTTCTTTTAGACTTTACCCTGCAGCAACCAAATAAAATTAAATATTTAATAAAATCTCAGTCTAAGTCCAACCAATGCAAGCATAAAAATGCCAAGATGGTTTTTAAACTTAATCCTTAACCCTAGGTCACTTGCCCAGGGATATTGCTAATAGTGTGACAAGTGAAGCAGAGGAAGGGCAGATTTCTGGGCCACTGAAGCTCATACATACTTAAAGCTAGGGTACTGCATCAAATACATTTTAACCCACCATAGGCTCCATTGGCCATAGGAAGGTTTTCAAGTTGACTAATGCAATGGGTGAGTAGAGAGAAAGCAGTGTATTTGGTTTATACTGTGAACTTTTACTATAAGGACTGACTTTTTTCATATTATGCATTTGGGACAAAACATAAATATACAGGAACAGAAAAAAACAAAGCAAGCAAAAAAACCTCATGCACCATCCAAAAATCCAACAGGAAGAAGGAAGGGGGAGGGTAGTCATTACTAATGGTTCATTATATAAAGTTCTCACATTATTTTTCCACCCAGATTAATGAAACAGCCTCCTCAGCTGGACTTTGTTGCTAAACCTCCGTTCACTGTAATTGATCATTCACACAACAGCCAGTGTGATATTCCACACTTGACCATAATCACTTCCATGCCTGAAGATCTTCATTGGCTTCCTGTTGCCTAGGAGTATAGGACCATCTCACTGCTTTAGCACTGAAGTCCTAATTTTCCTTTGTCATACTTCTCCAGCCTTGACACTTGTCATGCCTCTTCCTCCTCAGACCCCTCCATTCATCCAATGTTCCATGAGTTGGATGAACTTCCATTTTGTCTCATACCTAGCTTTTATATCAGTCTCTCTCAGATTACCCTCGCTCCAAGTCCTACTCCATAAAATCACTCATCAATCCAAGTCCTGTCCAAGTGTCGTCATTTCTGTGGAGCCTTTCCAGCTTCTCTTGGGCCGCATTAATGGATTCCTTCCTTGTCCTCCTAGGGCACCCTTGCTCTAAATAATACTGGATGGAAATTTTTAAAAAAGAAAGATTACTTCATTCCTAGCAACAAGGTGGCCACAAATGGGATGGGGGAGGGGCAAAAGTTAAAGATTACTCCATTCCCAGGCAGGCCAGGCACTACTACTGGCCACGTACTCAACTTAATCCTTACTTAATCCTCACAACAACCAATGAAGTCAGTCCTATTACTATTATCTTCATTTTCCAAGTGAGAAAACTGAGTCACAAGGCTGAGGGTGTTGACTCAGGTCATTTGACTGGTAAGTGGCAGACACAGGATTCTAGACAGAGGTGGCCTGAAATCCAGGCATTCACTCTTGACGCCACCAGCATAAAAGCAGCAAACTGGGCTTCCTAGGATTGAGCTGGTAGAGTGTCTTGGCTCAGCCAGGCCAAAGAGGCTTTCTGAGGTATGGGCCAACTAAGGTTGATACCAAAAGTTGTGAGGAGCCCCCAAAATTGGGCAAATAAGCAGGGTCAAGAATTGAGGGGAAAGGCAGGTCAAGCAAACCAGAGAGTTTCTATTTTACAAGTTCTCCAAATCAGGGTGAAATGCGAAGTTCACAAGCTGAGCTCTTAAATCAAAGATCAGAGAGCCAGGGACCAGGCTGGTCCCAAAGCAAGGAAATACCTTAGTCACCACCTTTTAAATTATTTTTTAATTGAAGTAGAGTGACATACAATGTTACATTATTTTTGAGTGTACAACATAGTGATTAGACAGTTCTATATATTATGCAATGCTCACCACAATAAGTGCAGTTGCCATGTTGCCATAAAAAGTTATTACAATATTACTGACTGTATTCTTTCTGTTATGTTTTTCATCCCCATGACTTAGTCATTCTATGACTGGAGGCTTATAACTCCCCTTCTCCTATTTACCCCTTTTGCCTATTTTCCCCATGTGGCAGCCATCAGTTTGTTTTCTGTGTTTATAGATCTGTTTCTGCTTTTTGTTCGTTTGTTTTTTCAGACTCCACATATAAGTGAAATCATACAGTATTTGCCTTTCTCTGACATTTCATTGAGCATGATACCCTTCAGGGTAGTTAGAAATACCATATAAGTCTTATTCACCCTTCATACCCATAATTAAACTCAGTAAATTTCTTTTGTTTGAAAGTTATATAAAAAAAATCTAGCTATCACTGTGCTTCAGACTTCTTATGAAAGAACCAGGCTCCTCCTTATAGGGTTGTTTCATCCCTACCTCAGAATTTTGGAGATCAAATCCTATAGTTGTCCAAACTCAGAGGGAAATGATTTTTACTCAGCCTCACAGCACACCCCAGAATAATGTAACCGGGATTGGGGTCTTTCATATATAAATCACAGACTACTGACTCAAAGCTTATACCATCTTACTTGTCATTTAGTCTTTTTTTTTTTTTTTTCATTTCAGGTCAGAGCACACTGAAATCTCCTCAGCACTAATTTTCTTCTCCCTAATGCCCCAGTCTTTGCAACACTGCTTTTTCCTCCAGGAATTTAAAGGAGGAGGAGCAAATTTTCCAGAACCCAACTCAAATGCTTTCTCCAATATGAGGCTTTCCTTTGTCAGCCCTATTGGGAGTGAACTCTCACCACTCTGATCTCCTAGTACACATTCTTTATAACAATTTAAGCCCTGACCAGTTGTAATTATATTCATTTCCCAGGGTGACTCCTGCTAGTACTAGTAGTTATCGTTTCTTTCCTTGAGAAATATCGATTCTTTACACATCTCATTCAGCATCATGTGAAAGACGTATTCTGCCCCCTTTTTGCCTCACTTTTACAAGTGAGGAAACTGAGGCAAAGAAATATTAACAAATTTGTCCAGGTTCACAAACCAGCAAAAAGCAGAACTATGAATTGATACCAGGTCTGCCTGCGCCCAAGGGTAGTGCTCACCAATTAGTCTGAGCCCTACCCTGCATGTCCCAGCCTCCATGCGGTCCAGCTGCAGTCATAAGGCCAATGGACTGTGAGCAGAACAAATTGTGAGCAGATGGCAATGATGTGCATCTCTTATGAACTGAGCCATGGAAGGGTGGCAACCCCAGAAACCAAGAATTGAGATGAGATGGCAGAATGTCAAAACAGAGGAAAAGCCTGGATCCTGGTGGCACCACATGGAGGAGAGTTTCTGTGGGAATCCCGAGATGTGCATCAGACTTTCTGAAAGTGAGAAACAAACTTGTGATTTTCTAATCCCGTAAGACTTCAGAGATTTTGTGGGTTTGTTGTTGTTACCATAGCCTTAACTAATACAGACTCCAGATCCTGTGGTCTCAACCCTAAAAGTCCAACCTCTCCCAACTTGCCTTTTCAGAGTACTTATCTAACGTGAGGCAGTGGAAAGAGATGAGGTAATACAGACAGCAGATGCCTCATCTTCAGCAGAGGTGTGGGAATGAAGCAGCCAGGAGGAAACCTCCAGGAGCTCATGGATGACTTCACCACACACCAACAGTAAACTGCATCATGAGGGATTCCACAGATGGTGGGAGCAAGAGAAGAAGCAGACAAACTGCAAATGGTGTGTTGCATTACTCTACTCCAACAAAATCCCTCCCCTTCTTGCCACCCATACAAAATTCACATCTTAGATTAAACTTTGATAATTTGTCTGATACACCAAAGACTGTCACACACTGAATTACAAACCTCCATAAAAAAGAAAGATTTTAAAGACCTAAAGGATGGTGTTTAGAAGCAGCTCAGGCTCTCATGTATCCTAGGTGGTTTTGACTCATTCCTGGTAGACTGGAAGAGGGAATTGCATATCTCTCAGGCCCTGGATATATAGTCATCTTTCTTCTCTCCACTATCTTGCCAATGCATTAGCCAAATGACAAATATGCTCTTGTTCCAGCAATATTAAACTTGGGAATATCAAATTCTCCCAGAACTTTCACCCTCATAATTACACTACTCATAAATTCAAAGATATATACACATTAAGTTCATGGCACCATTATTTATAATTTTTTGTACCATATAATAATGAAAAACTGAAAACAACCTGAATATCCATCAACAGAAAACTTGTGATAGTTTCCTACAAGGGAGTTTATAGTTCTTAAGATGATTTTGTACTTCTAGATTTATTGATGGGCAAATACATCCATGTCAGATTGTGAGTAAAAATTTAAATTAAAAAATATCTGTAGTGCAATTCTATTTATGTAAAACTGTCTGCCTTTGAGTGTATGCATGTTTTTGCTTGTGAATAAAGAAGGCTGAAGGGATATACTCCAAAATATGACTAGCAATTCTCTCTTCTTTCTAGGTTTTGGGATATTCCTCTCTTCATTTTCATGTTCTCTATATTGCTCCAATTTTTAAATGTTCACATAGGGTATTTATAATCATAAAAATAATACAACTGCTTTTTATTTAAGTATTTATTTATTTTAGAGAGAGAGAGATGCACAAGTGGAGAGAGTGGCAGAGGGAACGAGAGAACCCCAAGCAGATACCCCCACTGAGTGCAGAGCCCCACAGGAGGGGCTCCATTCAAAGACTCATGACATAGAGGCCTGAGTCAAAATCACTAGTCAGGCACTCAACCAGCTGAGCCATGCAGGTATCCCATAACCATTTTTACTTAGGGGAAAAAATGTCAAAACTATATATTAGCTATCACCTTCCAACCCACGTACAACTTCATTTTAGTAAAACGTGAAATGACACTAACTAAAAGCAACAGTTTGTTTTCCAGATATTAGGTTTACCTATAGTTTCCATACAAATAATGGTATCTGGTTATTACTCAGGCACTGTTAAATGAAAATAATGATAAGGATTTAAAAATATATTGGAAGCTAATTTGTTCTTTTTTTAAAAGGTTTTTATTTATTTATTTGACAGAGAGAGACACAGCAAGAGAGCGAACACAAGCAGGGCGAGTGGAAGAGGGAGAAGCAGGCTTCCTGCCAAGCAAGGAGTCCAATGCAGGGCTCCATCCCAGGACCCTGGGATAATGACCTGAGCCGAAGGCAGATGCTTAACAACTGAGCTACCCAAGCGCATCAAAGTTAATTTATTCTTAGATGGGTGTTCACATCAGACTCCTACATTCAAATGTGAAGTTGGATGTGACAGAAAGACGACACATAAATCCATTTCAATAAAAATTTAGGTTTTTTAACTTCTTGAAGCAAAACCAGAATTCCCAAGGTGATCAAGGGTTTTAATCTCTGCTCCAATCTCCAGTTCATGTGGGCAGATGTTTTGGCATCATTAAGTCAACAAGTGTCAGATAAAGGAAAAATAAAAGAAACTCTACACTGTATCTGTCAACACTCTCAAAACTACCTTGGATGAGATACTGTAAGTTTTTCTTACTTTAAATCTCTCTCATCATTTAGTGGAAATTTTGTGAAAAAGGAATTTAATAAAAGACAGAGTCAAAATACACTGTCAACTCTCCTACTTAAAAAAAACTGACACAAGTGTTAAAATTTAATAGCTAAGATCAAAAAGAATAGGAGGATAAGAGTAAACAGGAGGTGCATAAGTTCAAAATTTTAAAGGATTTCTAGATTGTAAAAACCTGTTGGAACAGTGCTATTATGGTATTATTTCACCAGGAGATACTATGAATAAAGTTTGACTTTAGGCTACACCATTCCTTGAACATATTAGATGCTCAATAAAAGTGTCCTGAATGACTGAATGAGTGTTAAGTGTAATTCAGAAAGAGAATAGCTATACTGCTATAATTAATACACCCTAAAATCTCAGAAGTTAAAACAATAAAGATTCATTTCTCTCTCAAGTCATGGTTCAATGTGGTTAGGTGTCAATTTTGGAAAGCTCTCATCCAAGTGGTAAGTCAGGGGTCCAGGATTCTTCCAGATGGCAGCTCATCATTTGGAGCAGGTAGCTTCCAAGACTGCCACAGAAAGAGAAGAGAGGCTGTAAATCAAACACAGTTTTATGGATAGAACTAGAAGTGGTACACACCATCTACATACATATTCTTCTGGCTAAAACTCAGCCACATGTTTTTGTCTTGCTGCAAGGAAGGCTGGGAAATGTAGTCTTTCTGTGTGACCAGATAGATAAAATAGATTTGTGAGAGTGCCATAAGCTGACATTTTTATATGTTAATTACTGTAATGAATCTTTCTAGAATATGGGGAGGGTATGTGCTATGGTGAGAAAAAAACAAAATAATAAAATAATAAAAATTTTTAAAAGGTATTAAATGAGAAAAAGTATATCAATGGTTTAGTAAAATGGAAGTTTATTTCTTGCTCTTATAAGGTCTAAAGTGGATGTGGCTGGTTGTCACTGGCTGTCCTCCAAGCAATGATTAGGAACCAAGGAACCCAGGTTCCTTCCACCTGATGACTCTGTCATCTTAACACTAGGCTTCCAGTGTTGTTGCTGCAGATAAAAAAAGTGTGAGGAGGATCACATGTAAGAGGACTTAATGAAGTAGTCTTAACAATGGACCACATCTTGACCATTAATATTCCATTGGCTAGAACTCATTTATATGGTCACACCAAAATTGCAAAGGAGCCTGTGGGCCCAGCAATAAGAGAAAATGGGTTTGATAAATAGCTATGAATATCTGTTGTACTTGCTTGTGACTCCTTTCCTGACCAATCCAACTCTCTGTAATTCCTCCTTCCTCTGAACTTTTCTATTACTTTCTGCTATCATGTAGGCTATGGTGACTTGGGTATGGTATTTTTATTTTATAATATATTTCTTTATCACATCAACTAAACTTCAGGGCAGAATATGTACTAAATATTTTTTAGTATCCTCTGCTATTAGAGCAGTGCCCAGCACACTCTTAAGGTTCAATAAATGTTGAATGATGAGAATGACAATAATACCCTTATGAGCTGCTGAGGTTTGTGGAGTCTTTGCCTGTACGCTAAATCGTCCCAGACTGCTAAGAATAGAAACATCTTGGTCTACACTTTTGGGTGTTCTTTCTCTTGACCTAGAGTCAGACTTTTAGCTACTGCTTTTCATTCCTCCAACCTGTTTGCATCTTCCAGTCAGCACTCTCTACTCACAATTCCCTGTCTTTAATTTGCTATACAGTGTTTTCAAGATCCTAACCATGGAAACCTTTCTACAAATAAAATCATCTATGGAGCTCCAATAAATGGAAAAATAGTAGCAGAACTGTTCATGTCGTGGCTGGTGGGGGCACTAGCTCTTTTAGCAGCTGCCTGGCCCCCAAGGAAACTCAGTAAACCTAGATCCTCCTTCCTCTCCATCCCTTGCCTCAATGTTACTGTTTGCTCATTGGAAAGCCCTTCAATAGGCACGTTCACCAAAGAGTTCTTTTTTAAAAAAATTATTTACTTATCCGAGAGAAAGAGTATGTATGTGTGCACATGCACATGCATGAGTGGGGGAGGAGCAGAGGGAGAGACTCTCAAGCAGATGTCCCACTAAGCAGGGAGCCTGACTTAGGGCTCCATCTCATGACCTGAGCTGAAACCAAGAGATGGGGCTTAACTGACTGAGCCACCCAAATGCCTCTCTTTCACCTAAGATTTCTTACTGAGAGCACAAAACCTATTAATTTTATCAGTAATTCATCCTTACCCTATCCCAACAAAGAAAGAAAGAAAAGGGAGAGAAAGAAGGAACAAGAGAGGAAAAGAATTTTGAAAACTCTGGTAAATAATTAAACTGATAGTTGTCAGAGAAATGTACCAAACTTCTCAATGGCATCACTTGTTTTCCACACAGGAATTCTCTATCCCAAGTAGCTCACAAAGCTTCTTCTGCATGAAACGCCGCATGAACATGAAGACATAACTGCTTCATAATGTCATCATAGAGAAATAATATGACTAGTCATAAATATTCATTCAAACAGCCTTCAATAGAAGCACAAACATTTTTTCCTAAAAGGAATTTAGAATGATTGAGTCATATATTTTTAAGCAAAATTGATAATATTTTTATACATTAAAACATGTAGGAATTGGGACGCCTGGGTGGCTCAGTTGGTTAAGCAGCTGCCTTCGGCTCAGGTCATGATCCCAGCATCCTGGGATCGAGTCCCACATCGGGCTCCTTGCTCAGCAGGGAACCTGCTTCTCCCTCTGCCTCTGCCTGCCACTCTGTCTGCCTGTGCTCGCTCACTCTCTCTCCCTCTCTATGACAAATAATTAAAAAGAAAAACGTGTAGGAATTAACTCAATTATTTACATATATATTAAGGCTTATTGGTTCAGTGAAAAGTTCCATGTGTCAAATAAGTATTTCACATATTAGTGTTTATAGGATTCATTATTTTGAATTAATTTATGTTTCCCCGGGCCACTGTTTTATAATCACCTTTGATTAAAGTGCCTTGAAATAAATGTTAACTGAATATAGTTTGAAACAAAGTTTCTTTAAGCTACACTGACCTCTAGAGACATAGAGGTTTTACAAAGATGCTCAGTAAAACCTAAATCTGCCTTCACAAAATCAGTGTGAATACAATAAAAGGATTTATTTTGGGACATAAGGATGGACTATCCTCTGAGCTTCATGCTACACTCCATTGATTAGGCCCACTGCTGCATGTTATTAAATTTTCACTGCAAAGATAAAAAGAAGGAGGCAAAGACAAAGACTCTAGAGCTAAAAGGAACTTGAAAATAATTGGAATTGTTCAAATATATATAATGGTAAAGGCATTGAACTATGCATTCTGAGATCTGAGTTCTGGTTCTCTTCTGTCAACATAACACCTGTGTGACCTTGGGCAAATCACTTTCTTCCAGGGGGCTTCCCTTTCCCCATCAATTCAATGAGGGTTTGAGCCACTCTGTGTTAATTCCTAACTAAGAAATGCTAAGAATTTCTTTTCTAATCTTTAAAACATCAACTTTTTTTTTTAAAAAAAAAACGACGCCTTCTAATATTGACTCAATAATTCAATAATTAGACTGGCCAGGGAAGTACATTATTGCTGAAGATGATCATATGAGTTTCCCCAGGCTGCTGTAACAAAATACCACAAACTGGGTGGCCTAAAACAACAGAAAGGTATTCTCTCACATTTCTGGAAGCTAGATTCCAAAATCAAGGTGTCAGCAGGGCTACGCTCCCTCTGAGGCTCTGGATTGGATCCTCCTTTGCCTCTTCTTAGCTTCTAGAGGTAGCTATCAGCTGTCTTCATTCCTTGGCTTGCAGCCACATCACTCCGACTTCATCCATCATCATCGCATGGTGTCCCTGTGTCTCTCTTCACCTTGTCTTCCCTCTTCTTACATAAACACCAGTCATACTGGATTAAGGGTCTGCCTGACTCTGGTATGACCCCCACTTAGCTAATTACACCCACAATGATCCTATTTCCAAATAAGGTCACGTTCTGAGGTACTGGGGTTAGTTAGTACTTCAACATATCTTTTGAGGGAACATAATTCCTTATAGTGATGAGGGGAGAAATATATAGTCAGAGAAACTTGACAGTTTTTTAAAAAAAGAAGTGATATCATTTGCAACCCAGGATAGGATATGTGTAATATCCTGAATTGCTTCCTCTTGAGTGATGATATCTTTCCTGGAGAATCCCCTGGCATGGCAATATTTCTTCCATGAAGAAACGACCTGACCTAAGCTTGGCAAAAGTGTCTTAGACCAGAACCTTGCACAGTGCCAGTGAAGGCAAGCATGGTCCAAAATAGCTAGGCTTCTGTGTAGCACAGACTCACATTCAGAACCAGTACCTCAGAAGTTTTGTCCTACGAAGCTTAATATCATGAAGAACCACTAAAGCTCAACCTTGCCATTCTGAGTCAGGAAAATTTTTAGGAAATGTTTGTGTTTTCCTCTTAACCTTTGATAAATGGGAAGGAAATATAGAAGCTAACCTGGAAAATCTTGTCATGACAGATAACAAGGCAGCTATAACTATCATAGATGACTGAAATCAGGTCAGAAGGACTCAGGAGTCCACAGGAAGGGATTTGCACTGGCCAAAAATGGGAAATTTTGTGCATCAATAAGAATAAAAGCAGTTGATTAAAACACACCACATTTATTTAAATCTTAAATCTTAAGATTTAAATCATGAGTTCCCAATATTACCTAAAAGGGGGGAAAACCCTCATTTGTCCTCTTGGAGAATGATAGGCAACCAAGACTTACACATAAAGGAAAAAATCAAATACTGATTCTGCCTTTACTACTCAAACTGCACCACTGTTCTAACCAAACAATAGACAAGGAAATGTTTCTCTTTAGAGATGTACTCCAGCCAGTAAATGAAAAGAAATGATATAATATCACAGTTATGCAACTCCTGAGGAACTAGAGGACACTGAGAGATACACTAAGGACACAACTAAAATGATACTTATAAATATCAATAAGTAACACATATTCAATGGGCCCTGCTACCAAAAGGTAAGAAAACATCAAGATACTAAGAATGCAAACCAAACGTAAACATTTCATTGGCCAAATGTAGCCAAGTGATTGAATATGTGTCTGTTCTCTGCATATTCTTTGAATGACCAACAAAATGACAATCTGTGACCCATAAACTACTAGTTATGCAATTGTGAACATGTGTTCTTTATACCCAATTGAAAATAAAAGTTCACCAGTGCTTCCAGTTTACGAAGGGATTCTCATACTCTCTCTCTCTCTCTCTCTCTCTCACACACACACACACACACTTCTTGTACTCATGGGAAGAAAAGTACTGCAAAAGTACCCTCAGGGAACGGGGGCAGGGGGTACAATTAAATGACAGGAAATCATACAGTTTTCACAAATCTTTGGAAAACATTAAGCAGAGGAAAGGAAGTTAGGAGGATACAGGGTATACCAGGGCCTAGGGGGTACAAAACCATCAAACACAGCAGGATGTATTGATGAGAAGTCGATCACTCCTCTCGCTCCCTTGAAGTGAAGTCCATCAAAGCAAATGTGACACCTTTTTATAGGGAGACGCCAGTCAGGATCCCTACTCCAGGATGAGAGCCTCATACCACAGCGAGAAACATGCTCTAGCTACAGAGTCATCAGTCACTGAGGGAATGAGAAATACAGGTTTAAAGATATTATTTACAGGGACAGGGTAGCCAGTAAAGGAACTAAATAATGTAACTGAGGGAGAAAAGAAAGTTGGTGACAAAGTGGAAAAGAGAACATGCTAGGTAGAGAGGGACAAATGAAGAATGAGAGAGAAAATGATTTATGTTTGGGAATTACGAGTATTTCAGCAAAGCCAGTCCTTGGTGTGTAAAGAAGGAGTTGATGAGAGATGATGAGTCTAGAGAATAAACTAGGGGCCAGAGTACTGTGTCATACTAAGGAGAGCTTGAGCTTTATTGGGAAAAATCCCAAGGACTTTTAAACACACATAATGCAGTCAGATTTGAAGTTCAGAAACATTACTCTGGCTTCTGTGAGACTTCTGGTGAATAAGTCTGGAGACAAGGACTGCAGAAATCATCCAGAAACAAAAGAGAACTGATTGTTAAACTAAGAAATTGGGCTTATAGGAATGCTTTTCAAACTTCAGCATGCATCCAAATCACATGGAGTACTTGTTACACCACTGGACCCTATGAGCCATAGTCTCTTATTCAGTACGTTTGAGGTGGAACTCAAGAATTTGCATTTCTAGTAAGTTCCCAGCTGATGTTAATGCTGCTGGTCGAGGGACCACACTTCAAGAACCACAGGACTCTATGAACAAAAAAGATATGTAAAAGTATAGGAGAAGAGGAATCAAAACACTTGATGACTGACTACATGAAGATGCTGAAGAGAAGGGAGGGGTTTTTTCCAACTTTCTACCTTGAGCCTCTGGGAGTTTGTGTTGTTGGTCATCAAGTCAGGGAATACTGAGGAAGAATATATTTGACGGGGGCATGGATATGGTGCATATCAAGAGAACCAGTGAAACATATATCAAACTTGGCATTCACACTGAATATCCCAATGGAATGTACCATGGGCAATTCACATAGAGTTCTGGACAGGAAAGGGCAGAAGTGAGTTAGAAATACAGATGTAAGAATCATCAGCATATAGATGATAAAGTCATGAGAAAAGATTTCCAGGGTCAGTGAGTATACTGTGAGACATGAAGAGGGTAAATCTTGAGAAACATCAAATTGAAGAAGGAAAAGAACTGGTACCACTATCGTCAACTGAGATTACAAAGAGATAGATGATACTCCATGGCTACATTTTTTGTCATAGCAAATGATTCAAAATAATCAATGCCCATCAATGTGGGACTGGTTAAATAAATGATGGCACTCTTTACAGTAGAATTATTTGCAGCTGTTAAAAAAATAAGTACTTTACTAATAGGAAAAATGTCCTCAGTATATATTAAGTAGAAAAAAGCAAGTTGCATCATATTGTTTTCAGCCATAATTTAGATGAAATATATACACAGAGTATCTCTGGGAAGATACAAAAGAAATTTATACCCTCAGGGAGAACATAGTGGGGAATATGGTAATTAGGAGACAGAAAATCCAAGGACCCAAAGGTCCAAATATTCTATCAGCCACAAGGTATAGGCCTAATGTTAAGATGGTAGCATCAAAGCCTGATATTATTAAATATTTAAATCACAAAAATAATTCTTATTCTCATTTCATGATCACCCAACAACATTCTGAAACTTTCTCGAGAATTCATTCTCCAGACTTTACACTTGACACTGATATATGTTTATAGCAAATTAATCATTGTAATTCTACTATAGCTTTAAATATCCTTCCCCTGCAAGCTTTGAGGCAATATCCCCAGGTTTCATTAGTTCTGGGGGATCACATAGAGATTCTGAGTCCAAATCTTGGACTTGAATGAATTAACCAAGGTAAATTCTAAATTCTACCTTGTTAGTTTTCTTTTTTTTTTTTTTAACAATTTATTTATTTATTTGACAGACAGAGATCACAGTTAGGCAGAAAGGCAAGCAGAGAGAGAGAGAGGAGGAACCAGGTTCCCTGCTGAGCAGAGAGCCCGATGCGGGGCTCGATCCCAGGACCCTGAGATCATGACCTGAGCTGAAGGCAGAGGCTTTAACCCACTGAGCCACCCAGGTGCCCCTACCTTATTAGTTTTCTTGACATCCAATCAGCTGATCTCTCCCAGGCGCATTCCAACAGCACCGGGATGTAAAATTCAAGTGTCTAGAAAGAACAAAGTTAGTTTTTAATATCCCTTACCTTATCTCTATGACATAGATTTCATTGACTGAAATCAGTAAATCAAATAAATCACCAATTTACCCATGAATTCCATAGAACTGTGACCTCCACCCTCACTCAGCAGCATGGCTCCTCCAAAGTTCACCAGTATCATTCCACCAAAATAGTTCTTCTTGCCACAAACAAGAATTATATCATATAAGTAAGTGTATACTTGTCAAGATCCAGTACCAAGTCACAAACTTTCTGAGGAAAATAAATGCCTACTCATCTTTGTATTCCAGGAAGATACTATAGTACTTCACACATCATAGGCATTCAACACATTCTCCTCACATTGTATTGAATTCCCTGCTAATATATTACCTACTTAGATAAGGTAATTACTTAGGCCACTTAAATCAAGGATCCTCACAGAATTCTCCTTCAGGTATGGCTTCTAATCTTATAAAAGGGAGATATTTTTACTCACAGGCTTTTTGACACTCTTCAAATGTAATCATAAACAAAGCCATTTACTGAAACCACTTATACAATCTGCTTAGATTATATAGATAGACTGCTATCTGGTGTGGTCTGAAAATGGGTTTTCTATTTTAGTTCATAGAGAATCTCAACATACGTGAAATATATAGATTGATATTTTCCAAATCAGAACTGGATTATTTAAATACACTATACTAAAATGACGCCACATGAGGTGGATATTTTCTTTGAAATTATAGAGGGGTGTTTCCAAACACTGTGTGGGGAATCCAGGCCTGGGGAGAACAGATACAGGGGACCAAATAAGCCAGGCTCAGCCACACCACTCCTGCAACCACTAGAAGCAGCAAAGAGCTCTGCTTTTTCTGTTTAATGTGTAGGTTTCATACATTATTTCACTTTTGAAAGATTTCCTCTAATTTTTTTTTAATTTTGAAAACCAGTGTTTTTTTTTAAGATTTTATTTATTTGTCAGAGAGAGTGAGAGAGAGAGAGCGATCACAAGCAGGCAGAATGGCAGGCAGGTGCAGAGGGAGAAGCAGGCTCCCTGCCAAGCATGGAGCCCGATGTGGGACTTGATCCCAGGACACTGGGATCATGACCTGAGCCGAAGGCAGCTGCTTAACCAACTGAGCCACCCAGATGTCCCAAAAACCAGTTTTTTAAAAAGGACTTAATCTCATAGTGCCTCAGGTTGTTATTATTATCACTGTTGTTGTTGTTGTTGTTGTTGTTGTTGTTGTTGTTATCTGCACAGAAGTGCCCAGTAATGGAACAATGGAATTACTAGCATGTTAGATGACAGAATGTTTGTTGAAAATAAAATGTGATTTTTTTTTTGTCAATTACACATCCCACCTTCTTTCAGCTTCTTTCATAGCAGTAACTATTGACCCAAGGTCATTTCTGTTCCTCTCCCATCTCCTAGCTAGCATCAATGTATAAATAATGTTCACAACACTCTCTGTAGAACACAGAACCCAGAAAATGTCCCTGCCACAGTCTAAATTCCATGAAAGGGAATTCCTCAGTGAAAAATCTCAGAGCAGAATTCTTTCCTTGGGGTATCCAAAGCCACTTGTCTTTTATCAGGAACTACCCCTAATATGAAAACTCCGGATGTATAAGTATTGAAGAACATACTTTTTTTCATTTTATCATATTCAAATAGACCTCTAACTCCAGAAAATAACTGCAAACCTTAAGATATAAGAGACTACTTTTTCATGTACGAAAAGAGGTCCAATCCCTTCTTGCTGGAAAAGAAAAAAATGTCAGCACATTAATGCAGAAAATGAAAGAGGAGCCTTTAATTGGGATGAGATTTCAGTGAAGTATGGAATGAGGCAGAGGAGATCTAAGAAATCAGATCAGCTGTGTCGTAATTACCAAGAGCCCAGAATTAATCTAGACACATACTTCCGAATTTATCCTCAGTGGGCTTTGATCTCTGCTCCCCTTTGACTTGATTGGAGCATTACTGTCAGCACCTATCAGTCTCATCTGATAAGTTATATTTTAACAAGTCCTCAGACTCTGTTGGAGAAGATTTGCTATTCTCTTTAGTCACATTCAAATAAGTGTTGGTGCTATTTAATACACTGTTAAGTATTTCAGATCAAAACCTAAGCAAATAATTCTTCCCCAGCCAGGATAAGAACACCATCACTGAGCCAAGCTATGCCTATGTCAGATACCTTGATGGAGTAATAATCGCCTATTAATCAGGGCACCAGTTAAATGGCCCCAACACCTGCTCGACATCAACATTAATATTCTGATAAATTATTTAAAGAGACAAGCAATGTCATCACCATCTTACACCAACTTGAGCTTGCAGAATCAAAGACACTGGGTCAGTTAGCATCTGTTTCCATATAGGATGAACAGTCATAGTCCTGAGCAACTTGAATCTAAACCTAAGTACTAAAATAAATCACTGTCTCCCAGCATTAAAATATCAGTTCTATTTTTAAAAACTTGAATCTTTGAATATTTTTCATATTCTTCGGTACACATGTCATAGCAAAAAATGTGCTGTGATGGAAATGATAGTCAGCATTTAGTGATTGAGTGCCCACTATGTACAAGTCTCTGAGTTTCAATAAGCGATCTAGAGAAATTCCGTCTCAGCCATCACATTGTTTAAGGTATAAGTCTTGGGTTCCAGTCTCCAATCTCCCATTGAACTTGAATAGTTATATGACCGATATGACCTTAGATAAGTCATTTCTTCTCCTAGCCTCTTTATTCTCATCTCTAAAATATAGAAGTTGAACTAGATTCTTTCTAGAGTGAAAATACTATGAATATTCATGCTTCTGCCACTGCTAAGTTTTGCACCACAGGAAGCAGATGAATACTCATTCTCCAAACATCAATGGGACAGTGTAGAGTTGACTGCCCATGACCTACTAGACACACACAGGTCAACTATGGACAGTTTTAATCTTCAAAGTTTCATTTGAGATAAGATTTGGGGGGTCCTAGAGGTGCTATTGGGAAGGGCATGCTTAACATACACAGTATTAATAACATTTAAGAACTTTCTTTTATATCAAGAAGTATAATATAGGAAACTAATAACTTACTATTGCAAAAGACTAATTTGTGTCTTTAGCAATGAACAGGACATACATACAGTGCTCCTTCATCAATGCAAATTATTCCATCTGGATATCTGTGTAGCTACTGATTCACCAAAAGATCAAATGAGCTCAAATTTTCAAAAGACAGGCATAGATTTGCTCCCTGTATGTCTCCTTGATGTTTTTTTTTTTTTTTGGTTTTGTTTTTTGTTGTTGTTTTTTCCATTTTATTTTATCTTATTTGTTTTCAGTGTTCCAGCATTCATTGTTTATGCACCACACCCAGTGCTCCATGTCTCCTTGATGTTTTAATTATTATTTATATTTACTCCACATTGTGCAATTACTGGGACTGAGAATTCAGAATTAGGAGCTATGGTCTGAAGTCTAACATTTCTTGATCTGCGTAAAAGTCATAGAATTACAAATCTGAAGGAAACTCAAGTCTAACTCCATCACTTTGGAGGTCATTTACATACATGTACACATGTATACACATACCCAAACATATTTACCCAGGGAATTCTTCGATTTTCCTAATATCCTGCAGCTAGCAGGTGACAGGCCTTCTAGCTCTCTTTGTTGCAGGCGTTAATTGTCCTCAATGTATGCACATGAGAAGACCATCTCCAAAGCTCTTGCTAGTCTACATTTTTAGGCTCCCTGAAGATGGTTAAGATTTAGCTGGCTTACTATCTTCCTAAACACAGTTAAGCCTTCCATCTTCTGGTGGAATGGAGAGGAGCACTCTATCAATCAGAGACCTTCATTCCAAGTAATGAAAGACTGGCTGATGTACAAAGGAAAAGGATTTTTTAAAGGATTTCTGAATAGTTTCCAGAATTACCAGAAACTATAGAGAAACAGGCTAGGGAAGCACAGGAGAAAGGGAAACGAGGTAGCAAGGGAGAGCACAATGGAAAGGAGGCCATAGGCCAGATTGATGGGATCACAATAACAGTAGCCACTGTGCTCTGGAACCTGTGCATTTCTGCCCACCGTCCCCACCACTGCCATCACCCCATACTGGATTCTCTACTAGCCTCAGGTATTGCCTCAGGATCCAAAGAATGGTCCGAATGAGACCTTGCACCTAAACCCTAGCTGCAAGGCAGTTTGGGAAACATGAATCTGGGCTTTTCCGCTTCTATTATGGAAGGCAATCTCTGCCACAGGACTTCCCCAGATGTAGGAAGGGGTCCAGATCAAGGAAATCTAGCCAGCTCTCTAGACAGGCAGGTAAATAAACCCTTGTCCACAACAAGTAATGTATTTGAGCAACTTAAATACGACACACCAGCAAATTTGACAATTTGCAAGAAATTGATGCATTCCTAGAGACATATAAACTACCACAACTGAACCAGGAAGAAATAGAAAATGAATTCAGAATGACAATTATCAAGGTCTATCTGGACTCAAAAAAAAGCATGGAAGATACTAGAGAATCCCATTCTGGGAAATAAAATCCTTTCTGGAGAAATAAAAGAACTAAAATCTAACCAAGTTGAAATTTAAAAAATTATGAATGAGGTGCAATAAAAGTGGAGACTCTTACTGCTAGGATAAATGAAACAGAAGAGAGAATTAATGATATAGAAGACCAAATGATGGAGAATAAAGAAGCTGAGAAAAAGAGAGACAAAAAACTACCGGACCACGAGGGGAGAATTTGAGAGATAAATAATACCATAAGAAGTGGGAACCCAGAAGAAGAAAGAGAGAGAGTGGCAAAAGGTATATTGGAGCAAATTATAACAGAGAATTTCCCTAATTTAATGTAGAGAACAAGCATCAAAATCCAGGAAGCACAGAGAACACTCCTCAAAATCAATAAAAATAGGTCCACACCCTGTCAGTTAACAGAGAAAGGACCCAAATAAATAAAATCATGAATGAAAGAGGAGAGATAACAACCAACACCAAAGAAATACAATGATAAGAATGTATTATGAGCAACAACACACCAGCAAATTTGACAATGTGCAAGAAATGGATGCATTCCTAGAGACATATAAACTGCCACAACTGAACCAGGAAGAAATAGAAAATGTAAAATACCCATATCCAATAAGGATATTGAAGCAGTCATCAAAAATCTCCCAAAAAACAAGAACACAGGGCCAGACGGCTTCCCAGAGGAATTCTACCAAATATTTAAGGAAGAATTAATACCTATTTTCCTGAAACTGTTCCAAAAATAGAAATGGAAAGGAAACTTCCAAACTTATTTTATGAGGCCAGCATTACCTTGATCCCAAAACCAGAAAAGGACCCTATCAAAAAGGAGAATTATAGACCAATAACCTTGATGAACATGGATGCAAAAATTCTCACCAAAATACTAGCCAATAGGATCCAACAGTACATTAAAATGATTATTTAGGGGCGCCTGGGTGGCTCAGTGGGTTAAGGGCTCTGCCTCCAGCTCAGGTCATGATCTCAAGGTCTTGGGATCGAGTCCGGCATCAGGCTCTCTGCTGGGCAAGGGAGCCTGCTTCCTCCTCTCTCTCTCTCTCTCTGCCTGCCTCTCTGCCTACTTGTGATCTCTCTCTGTCAAATAAATAAAGTATTTTTTTTTTAAATTATTATTTATCAAGACCAAGTGGGATTTATTCCTGGGCTGCAAGGTTGGTTCAACATCCACAAATCAATAATTTGATACAATACATTAATAAAAGAAAGAACAAGAACCACATGATACTCTCAATAGATGCTGAAAAAGCATTTGACAAAGTACAGCATCCCTTCCTGATCAAAACTCTTCAAAGTGTAGGGATAGAGAGTACATACCTCAATATCATAAAAGCCATCTATGAAAAACCCACAGTGAATATCATTCTCAATGGGAAAAACAGAGAGCTTTCCCCCTAAGGTCAGGAACATGGCAGAACTGTCCACTAACACCACTGCTATTCAACACAGTACCAGAAGTCCTAGCCTCAGCAATCAGACAACAAAAAGAAATAAAAGGCATCTAAATATGCAAAGAAATCAAACTCTCACTCTTTGCAGAATATCATCATGATATTTTATGTGGAAAACCCAAAAGGCTCCACTCCAAAACTGCTAGAACTCACATAGGGATTCAGTAAAGTGTCAGGATATAAAATGAAGGCACAGAAATCAGTTTCATTTCTATAAACCAACAGCAAGACAGAAGAAAGAGAAATTAAGGAGTCAGTCCCATTTACAATTGTACCCAAAACAATAAGATACTAGGAATAAATGTAACCAAAGAGGCAAAGAATCTGTACTCCAAAAACTATAAAGTACTCATGAAAAAAATGGAGGAAGAAACAAAAAAACGAAAAGCTCATGGATTGGAAGAACAAATATTGTGAAAATGTCTATGCTACCTAAAGCAGTCTACACATTTAATGCAACCCCTATCAAAATCCCATCCAGTTTTTTCAAAGAAATGGAACAAATAATCCTAAAAATTTTATGGAGCCAGAAAAGACCATGAATAACCAGAGGAATGTTGAAAAAGAAAAACAAAGTTGGCGGCATCACAATTCCAGACTTCAAGCTCTATTACAAAGCTGTACTCATCAAGACAGTATGGTACTGGCACAAAAACAGACACATAGATCAATGGAACAGAATAGAGAGCCCAGAAATAGACCCTCAAATCTATGGCCAATTAATCTTTGACAAAGCAGGGAAGAATGTCCAATGGAAAAACGACAGTCTCTTCAACAAATGGTGTTGGGAATATTTGACAGCCACATGCAGAAGAATGAAACTGGACCATTTCCTTATGTCACACACAAAAATAGACTCAAAATGGATGAAAGACCTCAATATGAGACAGGAATCCATCCAAATCCTTGAGGAGAACACAGGCAGCAACCTCTTCAACCTCAGCTGCAACAACTTCTTCCTAAAAACATCACAAAAGGCAAGGGTAGCAAGGGCAAAAATGAACTATTGGGACTTCATCAAGATCAAAAGCTTTGCACAGCAACAGAAACAGTCAACAAAACCAAAGACAACTGACAGAATGGGAGAAGATATTTGCAAATGACATATCAGATAAAGGGCTAGTATCCAAAATCTATGAAGAACTTATCAAACTCAACACCCAAAGAACATAATCCAATCAATATATGGGCAGAAGACATGAACAGACATTTCTGCAAAGAAGACATCCAAATGGCCAACAGACGCATGAAAACCTGTTCAACATCACTCGGCATCAGGGAAATACAAATCAAAACCACAGTGAGATACCACCTCACACCAGTCAGAATGGCTAAAATTAACAAGTCAGGAAACGACAGGTGTTGGCAAGGATGTGGAGCAAGGGGAACCCTCCTACACTGTTGGTGGGAATGCAAGCTGGTGCAGCCACACTGGAAAACAGTATGGAGATTCCTCAAAAAGTTGAAAATAGACCTAGCCTACAACCCAGTGATTGCAATACTGGGTATTTACCCCAAAGATACAAATGTAGTGATCCAAAGGGGCACGTGCACCCAAATGTTTATAGCAGCAATGTCCACAATAGCCAAACTATGGAAAGAGCCTAGATGTCCATAAATAGATGAATGGATAAAGAAGATGTGGTGTGTATGTGTATGTACACACACACACACACACACACACACACAATGGAATACTATGCAGCCATCAAAAAGAGAAATCTTGCCATTTGTGACAACGTGGATGGAACTAGAGGGTATTATGCTAAACAAAATAAGTCAACCAGAGAAAGACAATTATTATATGATCTCTGTGATATGAGGAATTTAAAAGGCAGGGTGGCAGGTCATGGAGGGTAGGGAGGGAAAAACTGAAACAAGATAGGACCAGGGAGGGAGACAAACCATAAGAGACTCTTAATCTCAGGAAACAAACTGAGGGTTGCTGGGGGTGGGGTAGGGATAGGGTGGTTGGGTTATGGGCATTGGGGAGGGTATGTGCTATGGTGAGTGCTGTGAATTGTATAAGATGGATGATTCACAGACCTATACCTCTGAAGCAAATAATACATTATATGTTCATTAAAAAAATATAAAAAACACATTAGGCTTGCTATGACATGTATACACATAAAAAAAACCTTTTACATGGTAGCTTTATTTTCATACTTTTTTAAAAATTATGTTCAGTTACCCAGCATATAGTACATCATACATTTTTGTTGTAGTGTTCTTGTTTTATAAAGTTAATTCACATTTTTCCGCAAACAATTTTCCTAAAAAGTGAAAAATTTTAATTATTTCGAATATTTATTTATTTATTTGAGAGAGAGCACAAGAGAGAGAGTATGGTAGCAGGGGAGGGACAGAGGGAGAGAGAGAATGTTAAGCAGACTCCATGTTGGACTGAGATCATGACCTGAGCCAAAAGCAAGAGCTGGATTCTTAATCAACTGTGCCACCCAGCAATCCCTTTTAAATTATTTTTTTTTAGATTTTTATTTATTTATTTGACAGACAGAGATTACAAGTATGCAAAAGGCAGGCAGGGAGAGAGAGGAGGAAGCAGGCTCTCCGCGGAGCAGAGAGCCCAATGTGGGGCTCAATCCCAGGACCCTGGGATCATGACCTGAGCCAAAAGCAGAGGCTTTAACCCACCGAGCCACCCAGGCGCCCCTAAATTATTTTTAAAAGGAAGGCACAACTCTGATTCAGAGGGGGGTTCACCTGTAAATATAGGATCTTTTCTGTATTTTCCTCATTACCACTTCATACATTTCCTTTCAGACCAACTTTATTGCCATCAACTGCAGTTGCCCACAGCTTTATACTGCTCTTGTTCCTGGAGGGTTAATTTGTAACACTTTGGTTCCTTGGCACTCTTTCCTTCTTTTCCCCAAATACCCAAGCCCTCTACCCCTTAATTTTGGTAGTTGACTCTGTGCCCAGTCAGTATTTATAGCTGGACATAATCCCAGATTTAGACAGCTGGTCTGGTTCTGAGATCTGTGGTCCCATTTGATTTTACCACATATGACCCTAGACCACAAACACATGAAGGCAGGTGTATGAACTAAAAAGTTTAATAAATATAAAGCATATGTGCAGAAATGTGTAAAGTTTGCACACCACACTTTAAGAAAGAAGGAATTTACAGTTCAGCTAAGAGTACCTTGGGCATTTTTTAGGCATGGTTGCAGATTCCCCTCCAAGAAGGTAGGCTCCTAGCATCCTGTGAGCAGACAATGGGTCCTATTGTTTCTTTCACCTGGAGCATCCTCCCTGAACCTCTCCACCAGCCTAAGGCCTACACATTGCTCAAAGAACAGTTCAAATGCTGCCTTTTTCCTGAGGGATGTACACAGGTGTCACTGAAAATAAAAAGGGGGAACTCGCATTAGCCATCAGGGATATTCAAATCAAAACCACATTGAGATACCACCTTACATCAGTTAGAATGGCCAAAATTAACAAGACAGTAAACAACATGTGTTGGAGAGGATGTTGAGAAAGAGGAACCCTCTTATACAGTTGGTGGGAATGCAAGTTGATGCAGCCACTTTGGAAAACAGTGTGGAGATTCTTTAAGAAATTAAAAATAGAGCTACCCTATGACCCTTCAATTGCACTACTGGGTATTTACCCCAAAGATACTAATGTAGTGAAAAGAGGGACCATCTGTACCCCAATGTTCATAGCAGCAACGGCCACAGTCACCAAACTGTGGAAAGAACCAAGATGCCCTTCAACAGATGAATGTATAAAGAAGATATGGTCCAGCTCATGGATTGGAAGAACAAATATTGTGATAATGTCTATGCTACCTAAAGCAATCTACACATTTAATGCAATCCCTATCAAAATCCCATCCAGTTTTGTCAAAGAAATGGAACAAATAATCCTAAAATTTTTATGGAACCAGAAAAGACCTCGAATAGCCAAAGGAATATTGAAAAAGAGAGCCAAAGTTGGTGGCATCACAATTCCAGACTTCAAGCTCTATTACAAAGCTATCCTCATCAAGACAGTATGATACTGGCACAAAGACAGACACATAGATCAATGGAACAGAATAGAGAGCCCAGAAATAGACCCTCAACTCTATAGTCAACTAATCTTTGACAAAGCAGGAAAGAATGTTCAATGGAAAAAAGACAGCCTCTTCAACAAATGGTGTTGGGAAATTTGGACAGCCACATGCAGAAAAATGAAACGACCATTTCCTCACACCACACATGAAAATAAACTCAAAATGGATGAAGGACCTCAGTGTGAGAAAGGAATCCATCCAAACCCTTGAGGAGAATGCAGGCAACATCCTCCTCAATCTCAGCCGCAGCAATGTCTTCCTAGGAACATCGCCAAAGGCAAGGGAAGCAAGGGCAAAAATGAACTTTTAGGACTTCATTAAGATCAAAAGTTCCGCACAGCAAAGGAAACAGTTAACAAAACCAAAAGACAACTGACAGAATGGGAAAAGATATTTGCAAATGACATATCAGATAAAGGGCTAGTATCGAAAATCTATAAAGAGCTTATCAAACTCAACACCCAAAGAACAAATAACCCAATCAAGAAATGGGCAGAGGACATGAACAGACATTTCTGCAAAGAAGACGTCCAGATGGCCAACAGACACATGAAAAAGTGCTCCACATCACTCAGCATCAGGGAAATACAAATCAAAACCACAATGAGGGAAATTGGGCGGGAGATGAACCATGAGAGACTATGGACTCTGAAAAACAACCTGAGGGTTTTGAAGGGGCGGGGGG
>PISX010024961.1:0-26914 GCA_004024625.1 Mellivora capensis
GAAGATGTGGTCCATATACACTATGGAGTATTATGCCTCCATCAGAAAGGATGAATACCCGACTTTTGTAGCAACATGGACGGGACTGGAAGAGATTATGCTGAGTGAAATAAGTCAAGCAGAGAGAGTCAATTATCATATGGTTTCACTTATTTGCAGAGCATAACAAATAACATGGAGGACATGGGGAGATGGAGAGAAGGGAGTTGAGGGAAATTGGGGGGGAGATGAACCATGAGAGACTATGGACTCTGAAAAATAACCTGAGGGTTTTGAAGGGGCAGGGGGTGGGAGGTTGGGGGAGCCTGGTGGTGGGTATTGTGGAGGGCACACATTGCATGGAGCACTGGGTGTGGTGTAAAACTACGTATGAATTCTGTTACGCTGAAAAGAAATTAAAAAAAAAAAAAGGGAGTTCACTGAACGTCCCTATCTTCCTTTGGAAGTTCAAGGGAGCAGAATGAGGAAAACCTTCCTTCTCAAGCCGGCTTCCAAGTGTGTATTAAAGTGAATATCCAGAATTTTGGCTTCCTGCTCTGCAAAATGAAAATTTACAAACTGCAAATGTCTTTTATTAATAATTACATTTTTACTGATTCAGAAAATACACCTGGTGTATTTCTTCTTGACTTTGGTGTTGACATTTGTTGAAATTGTTTTAGCGTTGTATATCAGTTTCTGTCTCAAGTGAAGGTGTAAAGAGAGTTTTCAGTAGAAATAATAATGTGTGGATGAGCAAAGCAGAATGTGAGCTGGAAATGTGTAAAATGAATTACTCAGTTTTTCAACATTTTTTCCATGAGTTTCACATGCAGTGATATAATTCTTTCTAAAAGGAACTAATTATCAGTTGAAATGTTTAAATAAATATTTTGACTAAAAATATATTTCACACACATATATAGATGATGAACCATATTTTTGCAAAGAACTTCTGACAACCCTATCCTAAATTTTGCTTTATAAAACAAAGACCTCCTGAAAAAGAAGCTTGGAAAACATTATATCAACCCTCATTGTCTTCCTCCTGATTCCCTAACATCCAGGAAATGAAATAGTAATTCCTGTAACTTTCAAGTGAGGTCTACTTGGGTTGGTTTTTGGATGAACCCTATTCCCATTCATCCCAACTCTCCTTTCCAAACTTTCTAGATCTCATTCAGAGGGACATCAAGGTCTAGGAAGTCAATAGCCTGAGAGCTATTGGGAATAGAGCATTGGGAAATGCTCTATTGTGTCTTGGGAGGTATAGTCTCAATAAGTGATTTGCTGTAGGCTTAGGAGAAAATGGGAGATTCCCAACCAGAAAGGCTTGCAAGAGATTGTTTCTCTCCCAATATTTTGTTGGCCTAGTCTACCCAAACACCAGATAGTGAGGTAGGAGACAAATTATACTTCAAGAGAGCAAAACCACCTCCTGGAGAAACAAGCTAAATTGTGTGGTTATATTACATAGCATCTTTAGTTACTGCTACAGTGAAGTTGGCCAGAAATCCATCTCCTTACATACTGGAGAATTTAAAAGATGCCTTTTATAGGTATCACCATGCCTTCAGGAGAAGAAAAAGAGAGCTATTTACGAGTCGCAAGTGGCTTTTATAATGTAATCTAGGCTCAGGAAATTGCCACACTTTACTTTATAAAAATATACCTTTACTTTCTTTCAAAATTGGGCCTTAGAAAAATCAAATGAAATATTTATAATAAATGAAATACCTTTCACAATAATAACATAAATTCTTAATCTGTGCCACAGAGCTCAACCACTTGGCTCACTGAGCTCCTGGACTCTCTCAGAGGAAATCACACAATAGTGGCAATGATCAAACTTACTCAAATGTTGCCTTCTTACATTGTGTTTAAACCTGCACATATGCACAGGCTTTCCCTATGGAGGGAGCTATGACCTAGAGAGTGCAGATCTTAAGGACTTCTGGTTAGAAGTAGAGGAATGAACACATACATTATTCTCCTCTTCCTCCCCAGTAAGACAAAGAGATCTTGAGAGCAATAGAACAACAAAATGTTGGAAGCTGGAGAGCTAATGGATGAATGTGTAACAGACTAAGTGGTCTGAAAAGATTGAACACTTAGAGAAAAATGGAGAAATAAGATAAACAACCCAGTATACATCATGGGATACTTAATAGCACCAGATACCTCTGGAAGTAGGGGTAAAAGTGGAGTTAAAATCAGAAGAAAAGCCTGAGATCTATAGATACCACTAATAATTTTTCCATCCTGACAGGAATAAAGATTTGTTTCCTGAAGAAAGTAAAACTTAGGTGTTCTGGGCCATGGAACACCACAGCACAGACTTGGGGTGGAGGGTGGTAGGAGAGTTCCAAAAATAGTGCTTAAAGTAGAAATTTATGTTCTTAACATTGACTCTTACACTTCTCCCTCTTGGCATCCAGATTGCTGATAAGCAGGCACATAACTCTTCAGGAAGGAAATTAGAAGACTTCACTGGGAAATTCAATCAGAACAAGAGATAGGACTTAACAATACTGGCTTTGGGAGCTCCCTAATTGAAGCAACACAACCAAAACACCTTAGAGTAAAATTCACAGTAAACAAATTCTGCCCTCTCACCCTGGGCTTCCATGGCCTTATAGTGACCTGCTCTTAAGTACAATGGGATAGCCAAGTATGAGGAAGTATAGCCAAGTAGAGGAAGATCTATAATATGAAAGATAGGGCCAACACAAACATCTGAAAGCAACTTGAAGAAAATAGTTACAGGGCAAAAACTTCAGAAGAAAGAAGAGAAAATACTTCATCCATAAAATAAGAACAGGTAATCCTAAAAAGCAGCGTTCAAAGAATAAAAACACAGATATTGGAAATTAAAAATATGACGCCAGAAATGAAAAATATGAGAATTGAAATACAAACTGTAGGACTTTCCCCCAAAAGTAGACCAAAAAGCCAAAAAGACCATGCAGAAGAATTCCAAATAATTTATGTAGATACTCCAACCTCGAGAAAGTGGAGCATAGGGGTGTCTGGGTGGCTCAGTCCATTAAGTCATGATTCCAGAGTCCTGGGATTAAGCTCTGCATTGAGCTCTGAGCTCAGCCAGGAGTCTGCTTCTCCCTCTGCCTCTGCTGCTTCCCCAATGATTGTGCTCTCTCATTCTCACTCTCTCAAATAAATAAAATCTTTTTTAAAAAAGAAAGTGGAGCATAATTCCCACTCCTTGAATGTAGGTTCTGCATTAGAAACTTCCTTCCAACTAGTACGGTAAGAAATGAGGAATTTGGGGGGCAGTAACTTTACAGTGCAGAAACCTCTCAAACCTTAGCTAGGTGACCAAGGTTACCATCAACAAACAGTGATAAATCATGTTGATAAATAGTATGTCCTCTCAAGATAATGGAAGAGTGCTTTGCTTCTGTGGTCTTCCTCCCAAAAATACATAACCCCGGTCTAATCACGAGAAAAACATCAGACAAATCCCACTAAGAGACACTTTAAACTGTTAAGGTCATTAAAAACAAGAAAGAAACTATAACAGCCAAGAGAGACGTAAGGATATGTGACAACTAAGTATGGTGTTGAAATCCTGCTTAAAGTCCTGGAACAGAAAAAGAACATTAAGTGAAAACCAAAGAAGTCTGAATAAGTTATGGATCTTAGTTAATCATGTTGTATCAATATTGTTCATTAATTGTGACAGATGTACCATGCAAATGTCCTCAACAGGTGAAAAATGGATGTGGAATATATGGAATTCTCTGCACAACTGTTACTTTTCTGTAAATATAAAAATATTCTAATTTTAAAATTTATTATTTTAATGTAAGCTTTACTGAGGTATGAGCAATAAACTGTGAGATATTCAAAGTGTCCATCAAGGTGATTTGATACACATATATGTTGTGAAAGGAGTCCCTCCAGGCAGTTAATTAACACATCTATCACCTCACATACTTTTCTTCAGGTCTTTTTTTGTTTTGCTTTAAGGTGTTTTTTTGTTTTGTTTTTCTGGTAAGAGCATTTAAGTTCTACTGTCTTAGCAAATTTCAATTACATAATACAGTGTTCTTTTTTTTAATTAAAGATTTTATTTATTTATTTGACAGAGAGAGAGAGAGATCACAAGTAGGCAGAGAGACAGGCAGAAGAGAGAGGGGAAGCAGGCTCCCCGCTGCACAGAGACACCCCCCCCCCAATGCAGGGCTAAATCCCAGGACCCTGAGATCATGACCTGAGCTGAAGGCAGAGGCTTAACCCACTGAGCCACCCAGGCACCCTCATAATACAGTGTTCTGAACAATAGTCATTATGTTTTACATTAGATCTTATTTATCTTATAGCTTAAAGTTGTATCTTTTTACTAACCTCTATTTCCCCTATTCCTCATCTTCTGGCAACCACTTTTCTACACTTTCTATATGTTAGCTGTTTGTTTATTTATTTGCTTGTTTAAGATTGCACATATAAGTGGTATTATACAGCATTTGTCTTTGTCTGATTATTTCACTTAGCATAATACCCTCAGGATTTACCCATGTTGCTGCAAATGGCATAATTTCCTCATTTCTCATGGCTGAATAAATTTCCATTGTATGGATGTACCACATCTTTACCCATTCATCTACTGATGGACACTATGTTGTTTCTATATCTTGGCTATCATGAATAATGTTGCAATGAACATGGGAGTGCAGTTATTTATCTTTTTGATATCCTATTTTTATTTCCTTTGATAAATACTCAGAAGTGGGATTGTTGGATCATATGGTAGTTCTATTTTTTTTTTTTTAAGATTTTATTTATTTATTTGACAGACAGAGATCACAAGTAGGCAGAGAGGCAGGCAGAGAAAGAGGAGGAAGCAGGCTCCCTGCTGAGCAGAGAGCCCGATGCGGGGCTCGATCCCAGGATCCTGAGATCATGACCTAAGCCAAAGGCAGAGGCTCCAACCCACTGAGCCACCCAGGTGCCCCGGTAGTTCTATTTTTTAATTTTTCGAGGAACTTAACATACTGTTTTTCACAGTGGTATACCAATTGACATTCTACCAACAGTGCACAAGGATCTCCTTTTCTCCATATCCTTGCCATAACAGACGTAAGGTAATATGTCATTGTGGTCCTGGTTTGCATTTTCCTGGTGATTAATGCAGTAGAGTACCTTTACTGTACCTGTGGCCATTTGTATGTGAGGAAAATGTGTATTCAGTTCCTCTGTCCATTTTTTAATTGAATTGTTTTGCTGTTGAGTTGTATGTATTCTTTATATATTTTGGGGTATTAACCCCTTATCAGATGTATGATTTGTAAATATTTTCTCCCATTGCAAATATTTTCTACCCATTAGGTAGGTTGCCTTTTCATTTTGTTTGTTGATGGTCTGCTGTACAGAAGGTTTTAGTTTGTTGTAGTCCCACATGTTTATTTTTGCCTTTGTTTTCTCTGCTTCTGGTGTCAGATCAAAAAAAAAAAAAATTGCCAAGGCAAATGTCAAGGACTTACCCATTTTCTTCCAGCAGTTCTAGGGTTTCAGGTCTTATATTCAAGTACTTAATCTATTTTGAGTTGATTTTGTGTATGGTATAAGATAGAAATCCAGTTTCATTCTTTTGCATGTAGCTATCCCATTTTCCCAACACCATTTATTGAAGAGGCTACTTTTCCCCATAATATATTCTTAGCTCCTTTATTGTAAATTAACAGATCATATGTGCATGAGCTTATTTCTGGGCTCTCTATTCTATTCCATTAATCAATGAGTCTGTTTTTATGTCAGTACCATACTGTTCTGCTTACTATAATTTGTAATATAGTTTGAAATAAGGAGGTATCATGCCTCCAGCTTTGTTCTTTTTTCTCAAGATTGCCTTCGCTATTCAGTGTCTTTGTGGTTCCATACAAATTTTAGAATTCCCTATTTTATTTCTGCAAAAATGCCATTGAAATTTTGATGAAGCTTGTACTAAAGTTTCCTACTGTTATTATATTGCTGTCTATTTCTCTCTTCAGGTCTGTTTATTTGCTTCATGTGTTCCTATGTTCAGTGTATAAATATTTGCAAACATATCCTCTAGTTTGCCTGACCCCTTTATCATTATATAATGACCTTCTTTGTCTTATATTACAGTCTTTGGCTTGAAGTCTATTTTGTCCCATATAATTTTAGCTACCTACGCTTCCTTTTGATTTCCATTTACATGGAACATCTTTTTTATTCCTTTATTTTCACTTCATGAAGCTGAAGGGAGTCTCTTGTAGACAGCATATAATTGGGTCTTGTTGGTTTTTTTTTAATCCATTCAGTGAGTATGTATCTTTTGATTGGAGAATTTAGTCCATTTACATTTAAAGTGATTATTGATAGTTCTAAACTTACTATTATGATTTTGTTAGTTATTTTCTTGACTATTTTGTAATTTCTTTGTTCCTTTCTTCTACTCTTGTTTCCTTTCTTTATGATTTGATGATTATCTGTGGTGGTATGTTCATATTCCTTTCTTTTTATCTTTTCTGTATCTACCATAGATATTTTTGCTTTGTGGTTACCATGAGGCTTCTATAAAATATCTTACCATTATAAACTGGTAACAACTTAACTTCCAATGAATACTAAAATTCTATATGTTTAGTCTCCTCCCCCCCCCACAAATTTTATGTTTTTGATATCTATAATTTATATCTTCATACCTTGTGGATATCCATTAAATTATTGTAGCTACAGGGTTTTTTAAATACTTTTCTTTTAAACTTCATACTAGATTTATAACTGATTTACACACCACCATTACATTAGAATATTCTCTTTTTTTAAGATTTGTTTTTTCATTTCAGAGAAAGAGAGAAAGAGAATGTGGGGGGAGGGGCAGAGAAGAGAATCTTCAAGCAGACTCCCTACTGAGTGTGGAGCCCTACACAGAGGGATCTCAATCCCATGACCCATGACATCATGACCTAAGCCAAAACCAAGAGGTGGATGCTCAAATGACTGAGCCACCCAGGCAAGCCTAGAATATTCTTAATTTAACTATATATTTACCTTTACCAATGAGATCATACTTTCATATGTTTTCCTCTTACCAATCAGCATCCTTTTGTTTCACTTTGAAGAGATCCCTTTAATATTTCTTGTAAGGCTGGTCTAGTAGTGATGAACTCCTTTAGCTTTTGCTTATCTAAAAATTCTTTATGTCTTCTTCAGTTTTGAAGGACATTGTTACCAAGTAGAGTATTCTTAGTTGGCAGTTTTTTTTTTTCTTTTCAGCACTTGGAAGATACCATCCATTTCCTCTGACTTGCAAATTTTTGCTAAAAAATCTGCTTATAGTCTTCTGTGGTGCATAACAAGCTATTTTTCTCTTACTGCTTTTAAGAGTCTTTGATTTTAACTTTTAAAAATTTAATTACAGTGTGTATCTGTGTGGGTCTCTTTGGAGTCCTCTCATTTGAAACTGTCTTCAATTCCCAGGTTAGGGACATTTTCACCCATTGTTTTTTTAAAAGTTTTCTGTCTCTTTCTCTCTTTTCCTTCTTTGACACCTATAATGCAAATATTAGTCCACTTGATGATATCTCATGAGTTCCTTAAGCTTTCTTCACTCTTTTTTCCTTCTTTTTTCTTTTTGTTCCACTGATTGGATGAATTCCACTATCCTGTCTTGGCGTTCATTGATCCTTTCTTCCACTTCATTTAGTCATTGATCTTTTCTTCCACTTCATGTAGTCTGATATTGACCCCTATATTGAATTATTCAGTTTAATTATCATATTCTTCAGCTCTATGTTTCTGTTTGGTACTCCTTAATATTTTCTATCTCTTTGTTCACTTTTTCACCTAGTTAATGCATTGTTCTCCTGACTTCAGTAAACATCTCTATAACCATTACTTTGAACTCTTTATCGGGAAAATCACTTATTTCAGTCTCATTGAGGTCTGCCTCTGGAATTTTGTCTTGTTTATTGTTGTTGTTTGGCAATATTGCTCTGGTTTTGAGGGGTTTTGTTTGTTTTTCATTTTCCTTGAATTTATATGCACAAAACAGCCACTTCTCTAAGTCTTGAAAGAGTGGTCTCATGTAGAAGATGAATCTACAATCCAACTCATGGCTGGCCTTAGTTGTCTCTCAAATCTTTGTGAATGTCCAAGTCACTTTATTTAGTCTTAGTGGCTTCCAGTAGTTGAAAGTATGCCAAGACCTGTCAGTATCTCAAAGGGGAAGACCTACATGCAGGTGATTGGAAGTCAGGCCCTCAGGCAACAGCTTTTATAATATGGCAAATAGGCCTCTTTCAGGGAAAGACTGGGAGGTAGACATTTCTGTCTGCTCCCTCTGTATTGAGCGGTGGAGGAACAGCCAGTTAAGATCTGGGGTTTTTTTGTTTGTTTGCCACAAACAAACTGTGGGAGCCCACAAGCCCAAGCCTCACTGGCCACCAGAGCCAGGCATTCAAGGTGATGGTCCTCTGAATGGTAGCCAAAAAGGGGCTACATGTACACAAGCCCCTTCCCAGGGAGATACTGGCAACCCAGAGTGGCCAAATGAGAAATCAGAAAGAAAAACAAATTCTGTAGTGAAAGTTTTACCATCTGAGGTCCAAAATCTGATAGAACAGAGAAAACAGGGAAAACAAAACTTCAAAGAAATATTCTAGAAAGTTGAGTTTCTGTGTTCAAAGTTCCCACAAAGGGCCTAGAAAAGGTGGTTCAAAGTAGACTTACCTTAAGATATATCATCATGACCTTTCAGAGCACTGAGGTTAAAAGATGTAAAAAACCTAAGAAAACAAAACCAGTTTTTATATAAGGAGCCAAAATTGCATTAGCATCAGAACTCTCTACAGAAATACTAAAAAATAATGCTGTATTCCCATTAAAATTCTGAAAAATAATCACAGAAATGTTGTTGCTCTCTTCTCAGTATATCATATCAGTAGAAAAATTAAGTTGACTTATCTCAATGCTGGTCATGGTAACCTTGATGACCTTTGACCAGTGTATCTGCCATGTTTCTCCACTATAAAATCACAATTTCCTCCTTTGTATTTGATTAGTATTTTGCTGGGAGATAGTCTTATATTACCCCAATAGTCTCTCCTTCATCCTCAAACTTCCACCCACGAATCCTACAATTCATTGACAATTCTGTACCTATATCAACTACATCATGATGTTTGCCAAACAATCCTACTATTAGTTGAGATTCTTCTGATTAGAAATACTTTCCTTTCTCTTCCATTTGTTTAGTTATTCATTTTTTTACTTATTTTCTTATACTAGCATGAACTTTGGATTTCTTTTTTCAGTATGTTATAACCCACTACTCTAAATGTTCATTTTAATGCTCATATTTTCCTAAATTTGCTTAGTGGGAATCCCTTTGAACTGGCTCTTGTATTCTTTTGACGTGTCCCTTAACTCTTAGAGCACTACCTTATTTCCTAACACTAAGATATTTCAGGTTCATTTTTTATTTTCTTTGCATCTGTCGAGGTTCATTTATTTCTCTAAGGAGATATATACATATACCTCTACAATTATCCACATATCTAGTTGGAGGTTTTACATATAGATAAGGATACACACACCCATGAGTTCATCCTGATACTTCCAGATTCTAATATAACACCTCAGTATTCTTTTAGCTCCCTCTTGCCATACTTATAAGTCCCTTCTCATCTCTTTTTCTCCATGTTTATCTGCTTTATTCATCTCTTCTTTTCTCTATATATCAGCTTTCCTCACTTCTCCAATCCACATGATAGAAAAAAAAAAAAATATATATATATATATATATATATGGTTCTGAATAGTTTCTAACTTTTGAGTTACAACTTCAGTGAAACAGACAAAACCAGAACTTTCCTTGTCTTTCTAACTTCAAAATTCCTATGAGAGAGTGAATGGCCTAGTCTCAGCCCTACAAGTGGCTTAAAAATAGGGTAATGTGGTCTTAACCCAGCATTGTGGATGCAGTAGGGAAGAATCAGCTCCCAGAAGAGAGATGGGCAGTTCCTAAAAGAAGTGGAGTAATGAAAAGGGAAAACAATAGATGTTTACCACAGGCTGAGAACTGAACACATCAACAGTAGACCTGAACAGGGAATATGGTGAATGCTAGAAGCAGTTCTGAAAATCTTTTGGTAAGCTCTGAGTCAACACAGCAATTATTAATTAGAGATTCCAGAGTAAAAATAATAATAATAATATTAATAAACCAAATGGGGTCTATGAAAAAAAAATACAGCAAAATGAGAGGAGAAGAAACTTGATCCAAATATTCAGAGGCAGAACATACTTTTGAAAATTATTTAATGCAAGACTCTGGAAACTAGTTCATAAAACTTTTTGGTATTCTCAAAAGAATGTAAAACCAGAGGCAAGTATTCTTAAAAATAAAAGATGAAAGGATAACAAGATAAGGTGAAAAGAAATATGGTTGAGGGTTTTTTTTAATGTTAAAAAAACAAAGTATATCAGCAGATCAATTAGAATATGGAGGGAAAACCTAAGAGAAGAAATTTATGAGAGAAATTTCATGTATGTACCTAGATCAGAGCCTGTTACAAAGTAAGTTTTCAAATATCTGTAATACAAACAAATAATCAAGCTGAGGTTATTCCTTGTTTAAAAGAAAGAAAGAAGAGAAAAGAAAAGAAAAAATGGGAACTGGAACTCAAGCAACAGCTTTATGTATATGTAAAATATATGTAAGCAAAATACATTAAAAAAAACAAAAAATAAAGAGTGGGAATGCATATTGAAGGAATAAACTATGTTCTAATCGAAAAACAATGAGCAATGACCCATGTCAAAGCATATCTTAGAATTTTTAAATTATCAGATACAAATAAAAATTTCTTAAAACCCAGAAATAATGTATATTTGAAAAAATGGGGTTTTTTTCAAAGGAATAAGCACTAGACTATTTTAGAATTCTGTACCACTATACTAAATGTCAGGTGAAAGTCTACATGGTTTTGAGAAGAAAAGATTGTGGCCCAGAATCACTCCCAGGTAAATTATCTTTCATGCATGAATCATACAAGCAAGGGGTCTGAATCTACATAATCTTCCTTAAAGAGTCTTAAAACATCACAGAGCTAAATGAGAGCTTAAGAATGGAGCAGTTGTGGTATAAAATGACAGTGAGCAATTATACCAAACAAACAATTAGGTATGAATAGTTGTTGCAAGTCTGGTTAAATAATTAATTGCAAATGTTAGAAAATCACTTCTGAAACAGAAGATACATAATGTAAAAATAACAATTTAGAAACAATAATCTGATGATTTCACAGATGAATTACTTCAAACTTTCAAGGAACAGATAATTCTTATGCTATTTAAACTTTCTCAGAGCATAAGAAAAGATGGAAGCCTTCCCAGTTAATTTTACAAAGTCTTCAGAACTCTCAAATCAAAACCTAAAAACATACAAAAAGGAAAACTACAGGCTAATCTCACTTACTATTTTAATCTAAAAGTCTAACTAAAATATTAGCAATGGAATCCAGCAGTATATTATAAGAATACTACTCCATGTCCAAATAAGATTTATTCCAGGAATGAAGAATGATTCAAACACTTTCAATCAATGTACCTTAATACAATAATGTCAAAACATATGAATATCTTGAGGGAAAGTAAAAGGTATTTAAAAGAATTTTATAGTCATTTCTGATTTGTTTTAAACACAGTAAAAACAGTAAACTGAAATTAAAAGGATGATCCCTTACCTAATAAAGAATATTTATTTTGGATGAAGTTCTACTATTACACTTGATGATGAAACATTAGATAAATCTTTAAAGTTAGAGACAAGACATGGATATTATCTATCACCACTGTTAACTAACATGGAAGTTCTAACCCATACAATAAAATAAGAAAAAGAAATCATATAAATTCATGTCTAAACAGAGGAAGGTTAAATAAATTATTTGGAAATGATGTTAACTTTTACCTGCAAAAACAACTGAAAAAATAAGAACAACAATTAGAAAGGAAAAGTGTGAAATTACAAATATCTGTACAGAAATATATATCATTCCGGTATACCATGAAGGAAAAAATAGAAACTATAAAGCAGAAGATACCACAAATGCAACCAAACAATCAATACCTAAGATTCTACTTTAACAAAGTTGTTGATGTCTGAACAAGATAGTTCTATCAGCTCATGCTTTGACACACATCTTGTCAATGACAGATAAAATGTAAAACAGAATATTAGAAAGCTATGGCTAATTCAAAAATAGGATACACATCACCACAGATCAGAAACTGAAGAGAAACACAAAGGAATGAATAAAGTTGAAGCTATGGCCTGCTAGGCTTTCATCTAGGAGCAAGCAAATGGTTCCAGAATTCAGCTCCTTAACAATAAAGGGCACTAAAGTACTCTATCCAAGACAGGGAAAAATAGCCAAACTCACTAGTTGAAGCCAGGAGACAATGGAGTGATATCTTTAAAACCCTAAGGAAAGATGATGTCAACATAGCCTTATAATCAGCTAAACCATTATTCAAGAGTGAGGACAAAGTAGAACATTTCAGATCTACAAACATAAAAAGATTTTATCTGACAGTCCCTCGCTAAAAGAACTACAAATGATGTGATTCAACAGAAAGAAAAGCAATTCCAGAGGGAAGACATGGTATATAAGAAATAATAGTAAGAACTAAAAATGGATAGATTTGTTGGTAAAGTTAACATATACCCATCTATATGTACAATGTATACCATATAATATGCATATACATATATACACTATAATTAGTAATTATAGGTAATTTTTATGTTTGGAATAAGGTAAAAATGAAAACTCTAGACCTGAGCTGTCCAATATGGTAGCCACCAGCTATACGTAAGCACTGAGTACGTGAAGTGTAGCTAATCTGAACTGAAGTATGATGAAACATAAAATATACACTGGATTTCAAAGAATTAGTATAAAAATATTGTAAAATATATCATTAATGTTTTTTATATTGATTGAATATTAAAATGTTAATATTTGGTTTATGAGTTAGAGAAAATATCTTACAAAAATTATTCTCACTATTTCTTTTTATTTTTTTAAACTGACTACTACAAAATTTTAAATTACACATGTGGCTCTTAGTAGCAATGCTCTAGATAACAATGTCAAAATGATGGGGTGGTAAGGCAGACGACAGAGGCTTTTTCTAAAGAGTTACCAACAACTAATAAAATTTCTATCATGTTTAAGGAAAGAGAAGTCACACTAAGTAACTACAGGCTTTGTTACCAAAAAAATGTATGCTTAAGTATAAATGTTTCAAAAGAATAGAAATATCAACCAGAGTTTCCAAACCACCTTAAAAAGGAAAAAGGGGAATGTAGAAATTTTCATCAATGCATCAAAAGAAGGAAATATGGGGTACAATAAAAGACAAAGAAAAGGATGATTTTAAAAAAGATGGTAGAAATAAGTCCTAATTTTCAGTAACTACAAAAATGTAATCTCAACTTTAAATTCAACTTTCTTTGAAACAGTACAAGAGGGACTTTCTACCCCAGAAGTGGGGAACATAATTTTTAAATTACACATGAAATTTTTACAAAAGTTGAACATATTTTAGATTTCAAAGGAAGTTGCAAATGATTTCAAAGAACCAATGACACAAACCATAGTCTCTAATTTGGTCAAATTAAACTAGAAAGCAATAATAAGAGAGTTTTTAAGAAATGTATGTTTGGAAATTTCTAAATGAACTCTGAAATAACTCATGGAATAAAGACAAAATTAAAAGGGAAATGTTAAATATTAGAACTGAATAACAATAGAAGTGGTACATAGGAAAACTAATGGAACACAGCTGAATCAAAATTATAGTTCTAAAGTCACTCTGGAAAAAAATGTTAAAGATAACGATTAAATACTCAATCCACAAAGCAAAACAGGACACAATATCTTATATTAAAGAAAATAGAAGAGGGAAAGGAGTTAACAGCTAAAATTAATTAAACAGAACACAAAGAAATCATACTGAGTATCAATAATAATGAAAGATGGTCTTTATAAACATTAATAGAAGAGAGAGACCTGGGTGGCTCAGTCAGTTAAACATCTGTCTTCGGCTCAGGTCATGATTCCAGGGTCCTGAAATCAAGACCCGAATTGGGCTCCCTACTCAGCAAGAAGCCTGCTTCTCCCTCTGCCAGCTGTGCCCCCTGCTTGTGCACTTGAGCTCTGACTCTTTCTGTGTCAAATAAATAAACAAAATCTTTAAAAATAAATAAATAAACAATAAAACAAATCTGGGGGGTGCCTGGGTGGCTCAGTGGGTTAAAGCCTCTGCCTTTGGCTCACGTCATAATTTCAGGCTCCTGGGATGGAGCCCAGCATCAGGCTCTGCTCAGCGGGGGGCCTGCTTCCCCCTTCTCCTCTGCCTGCCTCTCTGCCTACTTTCTCTACTACTATCTTTCTCTCTCTGTCAAATAAATAAATAAAATCTTTTTTTTTAAAAATCTGCCATAAGACTGCCAAGATAAAAGAGAAAAGGCACATATCAACAATATTTAAAACAGAAAGAGGGAGATAATCTCAGAACAGTAGTTTTAAAAATCATAAAATAATAATATGAATTAAATGCTAATATGATGAACAGGATAAATTTCTAGAAACACAATTAAATACCAAAATTGGGTTAAGAAAAAATAGAAAGCCTCAACAAACAGCTTAAAGAAATTGTATTAGTAATCACAAGCTTTTCCCTACAAAAGGTAAAAAGCCAGAGTGGTTTTTTTAAGATTTTATTTATTTATTTATTTATTTGACAGAAAGAGAGATCACAAGTAGGCAGAGAGGCAGGTAGAGAGAGGGGGTAAGCAGGCTCCCCGCTGAGCGGAGATCCCGATGTGGGGCTCGATCCCAGGACCCTGAGATCATGACCTGAGCCGAAGGCAGAGACTTAACCCACTGAGCCACCCAGGTGCCCCAGCCAGAGTGTGTTATAGGTGGATTTTCCAAAACATTCAAGGAACTTTTTTACAAACTTAAAAAAAGAAAGACTATCTAGTGCATTTATACTCTGGTATCGTATAATCTTAATACTAAATGGAATGAAAGGATGATTTGATATCAAAAGAGTGATAATAGATTAAAACAGAAAAGATATAAGATCATTTCAATAAATACTGAAAACATGTCTGATAAAAGTCAATATCCACTTATGCTAAAAAAAATCTAAAGAAACTGGGAATAGAAGCTCATTTCCTTAATCTCATAAGCTGTATTATTAAATGTGACACAAAATATCGCTTCTCGGCCTTTTGGCTAAGATCAAGTGTAAATGTGACACAAAAAACTATTAAACATCATAATTCATGGTACAACTTGAGAAGCATTAACAATAAAGTCAGGAGTGAGACAAAGATACCCACCATCATTGCTTATATTCAGGATTGTAGAGGAGGTCCTGGCCAATACAATAAGACAAAAGAATAAAACAAATAATAATTGGAAAAGAAAATTTAAACTGTCCTTATCCTCAGATGATATTTTTCTACATGGAGAACCAATCTAGAATACTACAAACCATTATAACTGATTAATCAGTTAATGAGACATCAGTAACATTCCAAAATTAATAATTTACATCTCTACTGGAAATTATAAACAAAAAATTCAGGAAACCGTTCCTTGAAGGAGGGAAAACATGAAATTAAGGAAGAATATACTGAAGGCTTCCACTGCATCAGAAATGTATTAATTTTTTTTTAAATCCAAAGTAAATATAGTAAAATGTTAAGATTTGATGAGGCTGGGTGATGAGCAAAAGTATGTTTGTAGAATAGTTTCTACCACGGTGAGGATGACTGAAGTCCTGGGACTTTGAGCCAAACAGGAAGTGTATACTGAATTCAACAAGGTGTAATTAATAGCTACAAAAGTGTGGCCAAGGCATACAAAATTTCACAAGGATCTGAAAAGAATATGAAATGGAATCAGGCAGAAAATAGATTTTTGGGGCCTAAACACGTGATGAAGCAAACTGGATGGGAGGTTGCAGAATTGACATACAAATGTAAAGTAATACTATATCTTGAACTCAGAAAAGATCAATCCCTTCCAAAGGGTATGGACGCAGAGCTCCTGTTTTTCTGTGGCTGATAAAAACTGAGTCAATATGTTGCTGAGTGGCTCCAAGAGAATCAGATCTAGGGTCTGGCCAAAAATCTCTGGCCATGAGCAACTTTATATTCTGCTAAAATCTTCTCCACAATTGGACTGGAGTAGTAACTTTGTTATTTTTTCATTCTGGGATTTTTTTTTTTTTAACCTTAGGAGGGTTTAGAATAAAATATAAAGATGAGTTAATAACTGAATTTTGTTAATACTTTGGTGTTACATTAAAAAATAGGTTTTTATAATCATTAGAACAATCTGTATGTATTTGGTATTTACAGTAATTGCAGGGTTTAAGAGTTTTGGGCATATGAAAGAATCTAACAGATTAAAGTTGTGATTCCATTTTATAACATACAATTAGGCAATTGATTTTATAGTGTTAAGTTGAAAGGTATAAGAGAGTTTAGCTAAGTTTTTAAACAGCACTGGAATGTTTTTAAAGATTTGCCATATTTATCAGTTTGTTCTATCAGACTTAATAGAGCTGTTCAGCAATGCTGCTTAGAGGCATTTGAAGTGTTGAAAAGAAAATCAACTGTGTTAAACTTAATAAATACAGCTTTCATGATTGAAGGAATTTAATTAACAGGGTTGTAAATGGGGCTGATTGTTTAAGGGGATATGTTCTATTCATCTTGTATTAATTAAACTGTAATAAAAGGAAACTTTAATTTTTTGTATTTTATTAATTTTATGAATAGAATAATAGGCTTGTAATGTGAACTAAAATGATTACAGAAAATCTGGTTTTTTTAATTTATAATTTGAATAAATCAAATATTAACATTCTGCACATAATTTTTTTCTCTGCATAACAGCTACCCTGAGGAACACTCAGATATCCACTGTAAATGTGCTCATAATGAAAAAAAAATAAAATCTCTCTCAATTTTTCAATTTTTATTTATTTTTTAATTTTTATTTATTTTATAAGTAATCTCTCCACCCAACATGTGGTTCGAACTTACAAGCCCAAGACCAAGAGTCACAGATTCTACCAACTGAAACAGCCAGGTGCCCCTCTCTCAATTTTTTTAAATGGAAAATACATATAGGTTCCATCTCTGTCTTCAGCAAGGAGTCTGCTTGAGATTCTTTTTCTCTCCCCCTGCCCCTCCACCCCACTCTCAAATGAGAGCAAGAGAGTAAGGGAAGAGAGAGAGAGATCAAGTGCACAGTTGGGTGGAGGGGCAGAGGAAGAGGGAGAAGCAGATTCCCTGCTGAGCAGCAAGCCCAATGCAGGGCTCAGTCCCAGGACCCTGAGATCATGACCTGACCCAAAGGCAGACACTTAACCAATTGAGCCACACAGGCACTCAAATAAATAAATCTTTAAAAAAAAAGAAAAAAGAAAAGAAAATATATACAGACTATAAGTAAAACTACAATATTTTCTTGGAAATTTTTAAAAATCATAAAGCTCAAAAGAAAAACACTTTCCTAAATGAGAAATTCTGTAATAAAAATATGCCAATATTCTTTCAACTAACATAAGACATTTTCAATTAAAAAAGTAACAAGATCTTTTACTTAACAAAATTATTCCAAAAAATAATTTTAAAAATTAATCAAGATTTACCAAAATTATTTGGAAAATGAAAGTAAAAGTCACTCACTTCGCCAAATATTAACAAGCATTATAAAGTTCGAATACTTTAAAAGAGTAATTCTGACTCATAAACTAGATAGATAAAATAGATAACATAGATAAACTATAAAACCTAAAAGAAAGCTCAAAAGTAAATCTGTGTGTATCTGTGCCTAAAAGCACTTTAATTTGTAAATATAGAATAAAATAAAAGTTATATTCTAGGCAATGCTTCTTCTACTCCTAATGTAAGTGAAGCTGCAGTACAGTAACCTCTCTAGTGTCTAGCCACCCCTTTACTCACTCCTTTACTGGGGAAATTACAGGACATGTATCTACTGGCACAATTGGGAAGATATTGGATATAATCAACCTGACTCTGTTCTTCCTCCACTTGAAACTGAGCTGTCCACAAGAAGTAAGCATTCTATCCTATTTCCAGGCACAAGTTCTTCCCTCATGCAGAGAAGGCTGCATGAGGGAATATTTCAATCCATTAGTTGAGCCCCTCTGCCTGACCCAAGGTTCAGTCAACAGTCACATTAGGCTCTCATATTAAACTGCAACCTCCAACATAATATTTATCAGAAATAAAGACTGGCTTCTATCATCTCAATTTCTTCAGAACCCTTGTGGAGAAGAGATATGCCCTTCAGAAATCCCCAAGGTCAGTGCATAGACCAAAAACATTTAGTGCAGATTGTTCCCTGTGGGCACCTTGATTCCAACAGAAAAGACAAAACCAAACTAAATATGCTTGATTGTTTTTTGCAAATTTAATTAAAGAAGTCACTCAACTTCCTCAGGAGTGGAGTGAGGAAAGAGATAGAAAGATATGAGAAGTATCACACCAATAGACTTCCTCCACCTGAAGGTAAAAATATTTAAAATTGGGAAGAACCATTCCCCATTATGAAATATTTTACCTCAATGGGAAGAGGATACATTAATCAATAAGACGGTGTTGGAAAAACTAGTTAACTAATTGAAAAGAGAACAAAGTTCAAGTCCTACCTCATGCCATACACTCAAATAAATTATGTATTGATTAAAGTGTTAAATGGAAAAGTATTATGTCAAGAATTGATGAACATATAGGCAAATACTTATCCAACCTGAGATTTGAGAAGGAATTAAGGCAAAAGAAAACAAAGAAAAAGACCAAGTATTACTATATCAAAATGTAAGACTTCTTTATGTGGAGAAATATCATTTATAAAATGAAAATCCAAGTCACTGGGTACCATGAATACCCAGCAGGGACTGAAGGAGAGAAAGAGGAGGTTTGGAGGCAGATTGTGGAGTCGGATCTGGGGAGTCCTTTTATGCCATAGAAAAACTTCTAAAGTCATAGAGAAGCCAGCAAACTATTACAAAGATTTTAGTGCCACTATATAAGCTTGCTTCCAAAAATGAGAAAGTGAAGTAGTTGGCAGATCCTCTCCTAGAGAGTAATATTAAAATGAGTGCACCTGGGTGGCTCAGCTGGTTGTGTCTGCCTTCAGCCCCTGTCATGGTCTCCAGGTCCTGGAATCATGTTGGGCTCCCTGCTCAGCAGGGAGTCTGCTTTTCCCTCTACCCCTCCCTCTGGTTCATGCTGTCTCTCCCTCTGTCTGATATAAATAAATAAAATCTTTAAAAAAATGAAATGTAGATGTATTATTTTTTTAAAATAATCAATTATTTGAAGAAATTGGTAAATCAGAGAAGAGCTTCCTCTTGAAAGACTACAACTTCTTCAGATAAGAATTGTGTTTATGGGTTTTGGTCTTTGGGGTTTTTGTTTTTTCATTTTTGGTTTTTGGGTTTTGTTTTGCCAAAGAACACTCCCCAGTCCTCATGGCTATGAATAAAAAAAATTTTTTTTAATGAGCCTTGCAAATTTAAAATGTCAGGGAAAAAAAGAGTTCAGGGATGGCAGAGAAGTGGAAATTTAGGGTTAAAATCCTGGAAGCAAGAGAACTACAGAAAGTGTGGGACTAAAAATTTGTATGCAAATTATGTTCTAAAACCCTAGAAGAGCACAAAACTATGCATGTGTCAGGAGAAGGAAAAGGCACCTGGGAAAAAATTGCCATTCCAGGAGTCCAGGTTAAAAAACACAGTAACTGGAACCTGAAAGAACTGAGCAGTTTTATTAGCTACTGTATAGCCTGGAGAAAGCAGAGTTTTCAGTCTGAGTCAAGACAATTAACTATCTACCAGAATAACAGCAGCAATATAACAAAATTCTTAGAAGAATATAATAGAACCTAGCACCACGATAACATTGTATCTATGCTACTGAGTTTTCAACCAAAAATTACTAGATACAAAGAAATAAGAGAGTAAGGTAGTCAACAGAAATTGACTGAGTGGCCCAACATGTTGAATTTGGCAGACAAAGATTTCAAATATTTTTTGTAAATGTATTTAAAATACTAAAAGAAAATAAATACTAACAATTAAAGAAAAATGTAGTTCTAACGAGCACAGAATCTAAATAGAGAAATGGAAATCATGAGAAGTTCTAGGGCCAAAAGTATAATAACTGAAATGAAAAATTTACAAGGTGAGTTCAACAATAGAATAAAGATTGGGGAAGAATCCACGAACTTGTAAATAAATCAGTAGAAATTACCTAGTTCAGATAATAGATTTAAATATTAAAAGAACCTGCAAGATACGTAGAAAAATACCAGTCTAACAGTCCTTTTCCTCCAGAAAAAAAGGAACACAAAAATATTTAAATAAAGGGTGGCAAAGTTTTCCAAATTATGAGAAAAGCACTAACTTACAAGTCCAAGGACCTTGATGATCCCAAACATGACAAATACAAAGAAAACCACACCAAGATGCATCCCTGTCAACTGCTAAAAGCCAAAGAGAAAAAGGAAACTTGAAAAAGTTACAAACACTTTAAGAAACAGTCTCATAGGGACACCTGGGTGGCTCAGTTGGTTAAGTGGCTGCCTTAGGCTCAGGTCATGATCCCAGCGTCCTGGGATCGAGTCCTACATTGGGCTCCTTGCTCAGTGGGAAGCCTGCTTCTCCCTCTGCCTCTGCCTGCCACTCTATCTGCCTATGCTCGCTCTCTCTCTTTCCCTCTCTCTGACAGATAAATAAATTTAAAAAAAAAAGAAAAGAAAAGAAACAGTCTCATAGTTTCTTAGATCAATACAGAAACCTGCACTTACCATATGACCCAGCAAGTCTATTTCTAGGTATTTATCCTAGAGAAATAGAACATATTTCAAATACTGATTATACATGAATGCTTACAGCAGCTTTATTCATAATAGCCAAAATCTGAAAGCAACACAAAAGTTCAACAACAGATAAATAGGAAAAGAAAATTTTGGCATATATATATAGGCAACATGGATAGATCACAAAAATACATACTATAATAGCTGAAATTCTAGAAAAGGAAGACAAATCTGTAGGGATAGAGTAATCTGCTGACCAGTGGACACCTGACTTCGGCGTTGAGAGAGTTTGACTGCATGGGATCAGGAGGCATATTAGTTATCTATTGCTTTATAATAAATTACCCCCAAACTAAGTTTGTTTATTAACAATAATAATAAATTAACATTTATTATCTCTCAGTTTCTGTGGGTCAGAAATCTGTGCATGACATGACTGGTTCCTCTGGCGCTAGGTGTCTCACAGGCTGCATTCAGCGTGTCCACTGGGTTTATCATCTTCTTAAGGCTCAACTTGGAGTGAACCTACTTCTCAGCTCATTTAAATCGCTATTGGTAGAATTCAATTCCTTGCCAGTTGTTGGATTGAGAGCCTCCATTCTTCATGCACTGTTGCCCCCAGTTCTTTGACATGCTGGACTCTTTGCAGAAAAGCTCACAATCCTGAAGCTGACTTGTCAGAGAAAGCTAGCAAGAGGACAAAGGGCAAGAGAATGCCAGCAAGAGGGAAGTCACAATCTTTTGCAACCTAATCTCAGAAGCAATAACTCATCGCATTTACAGTTTTCTATTCATTAGAACCGAGTCATGAGGTACAGCTCTCCTTCAATGGAAGAGAGTTATACAAGGGGAAGAACACTAGGATGTAGGATTCAATACACTCCATTTCAGAAGCTGCCTGCCACAGGAAAGAAATTTATGAGTTGATGGAAATGTGTATATCTTGTTTGAGAATAAAAACTTGTCAAAGAGTATGCTCAAAATGGGTATATTTTATTATACATATAGTTGACTTGTTTAAAGTCAAGTTACTTTAAAAAGGGTGGGGGGAGAATATTAGACCATAATCTCAAAAAAATTTCTGTTAAATATGAAAGAATCTTATTTTTCTCCCAAGCTCAACTAAATAGTCACAAAAGGAATATAAATTTTCAAGTACAAAAAGGACAAACAGACAATAATAGTGCTTGAGAGAATTTAAGAGAATTTTAGAAAATAATAAAGTGGATAGAGAAGTATTATCTCTTCCCACAGAACAGAGTAAGGTACTATCCTGGAATCTGGTACCTTTGAGAAATAAGCCAATTTATCCTTCTGTATGTAGAAGAACCACAGACTATGATGTGCGGGGCTGAGGATAAAGAGAATAATAAATAGAACAATTGGACTGGCAGATTCTTTCCCCCACCAAATAATATCCACACTCACCCCATTCAAGAAACCAGAAGTTTATTTATTCTCAGGAGAGGGTCAAGATTGTGCAAAATAACACCCAAATGTCAGGGATGAGGCATGATCCTAAAAATAGAGAGATTAAATTAAAGACAAAATATTGATCTTAGGACACAGTGGTCATCCTCTATCTGCTCCCAGAATATTGGCTGCCAGGCATATGCCCATCCCCCACAGGAAACTGGATGATTTTTCACTGGAAAATTTTAATTGTCACAGATAAAAGACTTTAAAAATGCAAATCTGGCTACAGTAACTCCTTCACAGAACTCTTATCGAAGTACTTCTCAAACTTGGAGGTGTTTAAGAATCCCCTGGGATCTTGTTAGAGTACAAATTCTGTTTCAGTAGGTCTGGAGTGGGGCCATAGAGTTTATGTGTCTGACAAATTCTGAGGTGTTGGAGATGCTCTTTATCCCTGAGTCACACTTTAGCACACAGGATCCCTTGTCCTCCACCCATAAGACACAAAGTGAAATCACTTGCAGGCTTTCCAGTCTCTTTTAGTCATAAACACCCTCTCCTAACCTACCCAAACCCACTTCCCAGCATAATATCCCCACACCACACTTCTGACCGCACCCCATTCCAGCAAGCACTCTCTCCTGCGGTCTAAAATGCATCATTCCTTCCCATACTAGGACAAACACTTTCTCTTCCTTCAAGAATCAGCCCAAGATTTCCTTACTTCCTCTCTGAAGTTATTCCTGACCCCTCTGGGCAGACTTAATTCTACTGCCTCTGTGTTTCATTATACCCTGGGCTAAACTCCATCATCAACCTATGTCTGTCTGTATACATAAATATATAAATATTTGGGTTTTTGTTCCTTCCTTCCTTCAGTCATTTATTAAGTGACAAAGACTCTCACCTTGACCACACACAGGCTCCTCTAAGTCATCTTTCTGACTAAGCCTTAACCTAGGGCTCTTGTCCTTGGCCCACTTATTTCAGTTTTAGTAAGAATCCCACTGACTCACTTAAATGAAAATACCACTCCCTGATCTGATCACCCTTGACATCTGTCTGATCAGATTTCTCATTCCCCATCCTACATATCTTAACACCTGGACTGCCCTCAGCCAAAATCCTTTTAGGTAAATTCAGCAAAGAATTACCCTATCTCTTAGTAATTTTCCACCTACCACCCCCAACCCTGTTTCTTGACTATAAATTCCTACTTTTTCTTGTCACATTCATACTTGAGGCCAATCTCTCTCCCCTACTACAAAACCTCATTGTATTACCTCCCCCTGACTAAAACCTTCCTTGCCATCTTCAACAGGTATCATAAATAATTTTTTCTTTAGCAGTTATAATGCCATCACTCAGATCTGATTGACAGGATCCAAGTGAGTACCTGTGAGGCCTTGTCTTCATTCCTGGCTGACTGGTCAAGGATCCATTGGTGAGTGTCAGGCAGTGTCGCTCCAGTGCTCCCGATGACAGTCCCTGAAGCACAGTAGAGACTGAGTATTATTCATGAAATTCTAAGTATACTCTCTGAGGCTGGCTTAGATTTACAGTTTAAAAAAAAAAAAAAAAAAAGGATTTTTCTGTCTAAAAGGCAACTGCTAGGCTGGAAATCTTTCTTCCTGGCTCTGTCTCCCTGATTGCCCAGCTGATTTGAAAACATGTCCACACAGAAATTTGCACATGAATGTTTTAGCAGGTTTACTCATAATCTCTAAAAACTGAGGTAACCAGGATGTCTTTAGTATAAGGATGGATGAGCTATGGTCAATCTATATAATGAAATACTACCCCATGATTTTTTTAAATGAGCAATCAAACCACAAAAAGTTGTGGGTGAACATTAAATGCATATCACTAACTGAAAGATGTCAGTCTGAAAAAGCTGCACACTACATAATTCAATTATGTATTCAATTATTTACATTCTGTAAAAGGTAAAACTATAGAGACAGTAAAAAGATAAGTGGCTGCTAGGGGCCCAGGGGGATGGGGACAGGGTTAAATAGGTGAAGCATGGAGAACTTTTAGGGCAATTAAAGTATTTTGTATGATACTGTATGGAAGATACATGATATGTATTTGTCAAAACCATAGAAATTTTATTGCACAAAAAATCAACCTGAACGTATGCAAAATTTGTTTTAAAAATTAAATTGTTTAGAAGATTAAAGGATCCCAGGTATTAAAAATGTCCAAAACAGAGGGGGAGAAGTAGCAGCTGAGACTACATCGGGTAGCAAGAGATCAGCTAGATAGCTTATCAAACCATTGCGAACACCTACAAATCCAATGGGAGATCGAAGAGAGGAAGAACAGCAATTCTGGAAACAGAAAATCGACCACTTTCTGAAAGGTAAGACTGGCGGAGAAGTGAACCGAAAGCGACGGGAGGATAGACCGCAGGGGAGGGGCCGGCTCCCGGCAAGCGGCGGAGCCACGGAGCACTAAATCGGGACTTAAAAGTCTGCTCCACGGAGGGACATCGCTCCAGAGGCTAAACCAGGGTGAAGCCCATGCGGGGTCAGCGTGGCCCCAGGTCCCACAGGGTCACAGAAGGATCGGGGGTGTCTGAGTGTTGCAGAGCTCGCAGGTATTGGAGCGGGGAAGCCGGCTACAGAGACAGAGCTGAGGAGTGAGCTCTTAGCTCGGGGTTACCTTGAACCGGTCGCAGGCTGGGTGAGCTCGGAGCGCGGCCAGAAGCGAGGGAGATGGGAATGGCTGGGGCTTTTCTCTGGGGGTGCACTGAGGAGTGGGGCCCTGAACTCTCGGCTCCTCCGGGCCGGAGATTGGGAGGCCGCCATTCTCATTCCCGTCCTCCAGAACTCTACAGAAAGTGTTCAGGGAACAAAAGCTCCCGAAAGCTAAACCGAGCGGATAACTTAGCCCGGCCCCTGGTAAGGGCATTGCAGCTCTGCCTCGGGCAAAGACACTTGAGAATGACTACAAGAGGCCCCTCCCCCAGAAGATCAACAAGAAATCCAGCCAAGACCAAGTTCACTTAACAAGGAGAGCAGCGGAATTCCAGAGGAGGAGAAAGCAAAGCATGGCAAAGCATGGAATGCATGGCTTTCTCCCTATGATTCTTTAGTCTTGCAGTTAACTTAATTTTTTTCTTTAATTTTTTTTCTTTTTTTCTTTTTCTGCTAAATTTTTTTAACTTTTACTCTTTTCTTTTTTAACATTTTTTAACTAGTTTATCTTAACAATACCTTTCAAAAAAAATAATCTTTTTTGAACCTTCATTATTATAGTCATATTTTATCCTTCATAGTATTTAACTTACTTTTTTGTATTCACATAAGGGTTTTTTCTTCTAAAAAATTTGGGGTACAACTTCTTCTAGTGGATCAAAATATACCCTAAATCTAGCTCCGGGCTTGTTCTAGTCCCCAGCCTGAGCAAATTCTCTCCACTTTCTTTTTCTTTATTCTCCCAACCAACTTAATCAACTCCTTTTTTTAGAAATTAAAAAAAAATTTTTTGATTTTCATCTTTATAGGCATACTCCATCCCTTCATTGTGTTTACCCTTATATATGTTTTTCATTCTTTAAAATATTAGGAGGTACTTTCTTCTAAGAGACCATAATACCCCACAATTAAGTGGGTGACCCTGTTCTAGTCACCAGTCTAATATATATATATTTTTTCTTTTTTATATTTTTTTAAATTTGTTTTCTTTTTTTTTTTTAATTTTTTTTTCTGAACTTCTTTTTATCCTCTTTATTTCCCTCCCCCCCCTCCCACAATTTGGGGTCTCTTCTGATTTGGTTAAAGGGCATTTTCCTGGGGTCTTTGCCACCCTTTCAGTATTTTATTTGCTTCTTCATATACTCTTATCTGGAAAAAATGACAAGGCGGAAAAACTCACCACAAAAAAAAGAACAAGAGGCAGTACTGAAGGCTAGGGACCTAATCAATACAGACATTGGTAATATGTCAGATCTAGAGTTCAGAATGAAGATTCTCAAGGTTCTAGCTGGGCTCGAAAAAGGCATGGGAGATATTAGAGAAACCCTCTCTGGAGATATAAAAGCCCTTTCTGGAGAAATAAAAGAACTAAAATCTAACCAAGTTGAAATTTTAAAAAGCTATTAATGAGGTCCAATAAAAAATGGAGGCTCTTACTGCTAGGATAAATGAGGCAGAAGAAAGAATTAGTGATATAGAAGACCAAATGACAGAGAATAAAGAAGCTGAGCAAAAGAGGGACAAACAGCTACTGGACCATGAGGGGAGAATTCGAGAGATAATTGACACCATAAGACGAAACAACATTAGAATAATTGGGATTCCAGAAGAAGAAGAAAGAGAGAGGGGAGCAGAAGGTATATTGGAGAGAATTATTGTAGAGAATTTCCCTAATATGGCAAAGGGAACAAGCATATTGTAGAGAATTTCCCTAATATGGCAAAGGGTACAAGGAGGTACAGAGAACCCCCCTCAAAATCAACAAGAATAGGTCCACACCCCATCACCTAATAGTAAAATTTACAAGTCTTAGTGACAAAGAGAAAATCCTGAAAACAGCCCGGGAAAAGAAGTCTGTAACATACAATGGTAAAAATATTAGAT
>PISX010024962.1:0-27038 GCA_004024625.1 Mellivora capensis
AAACTGGACTTGTTTAAAAAAAAAAAAAAAAAAGAGTCACACGCTCCGCCAACTGAGCCAGCCAGGCGCCCCCCTCTCTCTCAGATCTTATCATGGCTCCTCCCAGATCTCCTTCAGGTCTTAACTCCCATGTCACCTTCTTGGTGATTCTGGTCCTGACCAGCCTACTTAAAATAGTCACCTCCCAGGGGCACCTGGGTGGTTCAGCTGGTAGAGCATACGACTTTTGATCTTGAGGTTGTGAGTTCAAGCCCCACATTGGGTGTAGAGACGACTTAATAATAGTCACTTCCCAAATCTTTCTTTCCTCTCCTGCCCTCTTTATTCCCCAGCACTCATCACCACCTGAGATGTGGTCTGTTTGGGGCACCCGAATGGCTCAGTTGGTTAAGCATCTGCCTTCAGCTCGGGTCATGATCCCGGGATCGCAGGATCGAGTCCCACATTGGGCTCCCTGCACAGCAGGGAGCCTGCTTCTCCCTCTACCCCTCCTGCTGCTCCTGCTGTCTCTCATTCTCTCTCACATGAATAAATAAAAACTTTAAAAAAAAAGAATGTATCTAATATATATATATATATATATACACACACACACATCATATACAATCAAAGCACTAAATTTTAAAAAGTAAGTACTCATCACCTCACCCATGTTGAATGCTGCTACCAAATTAAGTCATCACTAAATGACTCCAACATCTGAAGACATGTCCAACCTCAGTAAGAATCACAGAAATGCAAACTAAACCCCCAACGAGACACTGTTTCACACACACCTGATTGACAGAATTGAAGAGTTCTGAAAATGGAAGAGGTGTTTTTTTTTTAAGATTTTATTTATTGGGGCGCCTGGGTGGCTCAGTGGGTTAAAGCCTCTGCCTTTGGCTCAGGTCATGATCCCAGAGTCCTGGGATCGAGCCCTGAATCGGGCTCTCTGCTCAGCGGGGACCCTGCTTCCTCCTCTCTCTCTGCCTGCCTCTCTGTCTGCTTGTGATCTCTGTCTGTAAAAAAAAAAAAAAAAAGACAAATTATCAAATAACTATTATGAAACTTACATTTGGAGTAAATCATAATGTTGGGAATGTATTGAGGCAATTCCAGGAGAGAATGATCTATGAAGAGTGGAAATTGGCAGTTCAATTCGTAAAAAGTATTGAAGTATTAAAGCTTTGTAGACGATGAAAAAAACCCATAGTATATCTAAATGAATCAATCAAAACAACAGCAGCAACAGGAAGAAAATACATATTTGCTAACATACGCTGACGAATGTGAGTATAGACAAGAATGAATACTAACCATATTTAATATTAAGGGGTGAGAAATGTTTTGACAAGGGACATGAGTGGAAAAGATAATTCACAGCATACATTTCATCCCCATTTTTTAAAAGTTATATATTATCTATTTTATTTAAGATTCTTATTTATTTATTTGACAGAGAGAGACACAGTGAGAGAGGGAACACAAGCAGGGGGAGTGGGAGAAGAAGAAGCAGGCTCCCTGCTGAGCATGGGGCTCAATCTCAGGATCCTTGGATCATGACTTGATCTGAAGGCAGACGATTAACCATTGGGCCACCAAGGTGCCCCTATTATCTATTTTAGATATTATTTTTTAAAGTAATTTCTGCACCCAGTGTGAGGCTCGAACCCATGACCCTGAGATGAAGAGTCATATGCTCTTGCAATTGAGACAGCCAGGTGCCCCATTTTATCTATTATCTATTTTAAAACCTTAAATAAGCTTATTTAGTGAAAATTGAATCCTCAGTAAAGCTTATTACACTCCTCTGTTTTCAAATTTTTCATTGTATTTTTTGTATTTTTGTGTGTATGTATACCTGCTTTCATTTCTTTAAATAAATTTGTACTGTGAAATAAACTTTACTGTGGAAAAATATATAAAATATAAAATTTATCATTTTAACCTTTTTCATATTTCCTAAGCGATCCCCCCCGGTTTTATTGAGATATAATTGACACATAACATTGTGTTGGTTTTATTTGCTTGGTTATTTGTTTATTTGTTTAAAGTAAAATCTATGTCAATATGGGGCTTGAATTCACAACCCTGGGATCAAGAGTTGCACATCGGGGCTCCTGGAGAGCACAGTTGGTTTTGCCTCCGGTCCTGATCTCAGGACCATGGAATCCAGGTCCACTTGGGCTCTGCACTCAGCAAAGAATCTGCTTGAGATTTTCATTCCCTCTCCCTCTACCCCTCCCACTCAGGCTCTGTGCCTCTCTTTCTCTGAAATAAATTTTAAAATCTTAAAAAAAAAAAAAAGCTTCATACTCTACCAACGGAGCCATCCAAGCACCCCTGTATTAGTTTTAAGTGTACAACATAATGATTTGATATATGTGTACATTTCAAATGTATTTAAGAATTGTAATCTCTGGGACGCCTGGGTGGCTCAGTTGGTTGAGCGGCTGCCTTCGGCTCAGGTCATGATCCCAGCGTCTTGGGATCGAGTCCCACATCGGGCTCCTTGCTCAGCAGGGAGTCTGCTTCTCCCTCTGCCTCTGCCTGCCACTCTGCCTGTGCTCGCTCTCTTGCTCTCTCTCTCTCTCTGACAAATAAATAAAATAAAGTCTTTAAAAAAAAAAAAAAAAGAATTGTAATCTCTAGGGGCGCCTGGGTGGCTCAGTGGGGTCTCCAGGAGCAGAACCAGCCGATTATGTCCGGCTGGGGGGCGGTTCTCTCCGAGCCCGTGGCGGCCCCGGAGCTGGGCCCAGTTCGGGAAGAGGGTGCAGGGGTGAGTGTGACGCAGGCTCCTCCACGTGCAGGACCTGGCCTGGCTGCGCCTGCCCGGCAGACCTGGTGGTGATAGAAGTGACCCAGCCATCGCAGGGTGTAGGGTATGAACTGGGCGGGGCATATCGAATAAAGGAATCCTGTGCCTATTCCATCCGCGGTCTGGCGGCGCGCTTTCAGTCATGATCCCGGGAGTGGCAGAGGGCTCGAGGTTCCCGGTGTTGGACTATGAAAGGGGACAGGTGGAGGTCACACTGGATGGCTACTTAGAAGCTGACCCTCCCTAACAGGTGGCTGCCTCCCTGACCCAACCGCTTGACCTAAACCCACTTCCTTCTGTTTCTCTAATCCCAGACTGTGCTTTAGGGCCCCTTCTTGCCCCTTAGCCCCGGTGACAAATTAACAGGTATGTTTAAAATTCTAGGGAAGAGGGCGACTGGGTGGCTCTGTGGGTTAAGCTTATGTCTCTGGCTCGGGTCCATGGAGTCTGGAGCCCCGCATCAAGGTCACTGCTGGGGGGGAGCCTCCTCCTTCCTCTGCCTGTGGTTCCCTCTGCTTGTGCGCTCTCTCGCTCTCTCTCTCTGACAAATAAATAAATAAAATCTTAAGTAAAATAAAATAAAATTCTTGGGGGGAATAAAAGAACCAGGATCTCAACCAAAATGCTATTTCTTGTGATCTGTTCTTCCTGGTTTCTTTCTTTCTTTTTTTTAAAGATTTTATTCATTCATTTTACAGAGAGAGAGAGATCCCACGTAGGCAGAGAGGCAGGCCAAGAGAGAGGGGGAAGCAGGCTCCCTGCTGAGCAGAGAGCCGATGGGATGCGGCCCTGGATCCCAGGACCCCGGGATTATGACCTGAGTGGAAGGCAGAGGCTTTAACCCACTGAGCCACCTACATGCCCCGGTTTCTTTCTTTCTTTTTTTTTTTAGTCATTCTTTTTTGTCATTTTGCAATTTTATATGATCTGTCTTGGGGTGGATTTTAGTTTATTCTATTTGAGATTCCTTCAAATTCTTGGATCTGGTGATCAGAGCCTTTCCATAATTTTGGAAATGCTCAGTTGTTCTCTGAAGAGCTGCCCTTGCCTCAAAGAGCCTCAACACACGGGGCTGAGAACAGGATAAGAAATGCTGAGGTGGGGACGCCTGGGTGGCTCAGTTGGTTAAGCGGCTGCTTTCGGCTCAGGTCATGGTCCCAGCGTCCTGGGATCGAGTCCCACATCGGGCTCCTTGCTCAGCAGGGAGCCTGCTTCTCCCTCTGCCTCTGCCTGCCACTCTGTCTGCCTGTGCTCGCTCTCTCCCTCTCTCTCTGACAAATAAATAAATTAAAAAAAAAATTTAAAAAAAAAAAAAAAAAAAAAAAAAAGAAATGCTGAGGTGTTACCCATCCTGAGAAGATAATCCCCCATCTGGGGGCTAAGGGTGAGCCAACCTTATTCACCAGTTGCTCTCGCAGAAGTGGAGGGCGCGCTGGCCTGGCTGGCCCGGCTCCCCACGTTCCCGCTGCCACCCAAGACCCTACTTCTTCTTCTTCTTTTTCAAAAAGATTTTATTAATTTATTTGACACACAGAGAGAGATCACAAGTAGGCAGAGCAGCAGGCAGAGAGAGAGGGGGAAGCAGGCTCCCTGCTGAGCAGACAGCCCCATGTGGGGCTCCATCCCAGGACCCTGAGATCATGACCCCAGATGAAGTCAGACGCTTAATTCATTGAGCCACCCAGGCGCCCCATGTGATGATGATGATTTTTAAGTAGTCTCAACGCTGGGCATGGAGCCCAACACGGGCTCAAGACCTGAGCTGAGATCAAGAGGCTGTCGCTTACCCGAATGGGCCACCCAGGTGCCCTGAGACTGTCTTTCAAGAACCAGGGTGGGTCGCCTGGCTGGTTCAGTCAGGTGACTGGTGACTCTTGATCACTCTTGGGGTCCCGAGTTGGAGCCCCATGTTGGCCATAGAGTGTATCTTAAAAATTGAACAACAAAACAAAACAATCCCTTAAATCAGTAGCTACAGATATTTCTTCTGCGAAAACAACATAACTAGATGGCTATACAAGCAAGGCCAATAAAATATTCCAGGAAGAGATAATTCCAATCTCGCAGAATTTCTTCCAGCAAATAGGTATTTGAACAGCGAACTCAGGCAAAGACAGTACAAGACAGGAAGAGTAGGGACCAATATAATTTATAACAGATGGGATGCAAAAGCTTTACATAAAATATTAATTAAAATTAATGTCAAATGCCATAGTGTATAAAAAGATACCATGACCAAGGTGGGCTTATACAGGAATGGAAATAAATGTGTTAGTAAATAAAATAAATTTATGTCATTGGACATTTTAAATTAAATGAGCCAAATAATATGGCTATTTCAGATACTGGAAAAGCATACAATAATAAATATTTATTTACAACAAAAATCTGCTAATGAACTAGTAAAACATTTATTTGACAGCAGGGGAGAGAGGGAGAGGGCACAAGCAGGGGGAGCGGCAGGCAGAGGGAGAGGGAGAAGCAGGCTTCCTGCTCAACAGAGAGCCTGTTGTGGGGTTTGATCCCAGGAGCCGAAAGCAGATGCTTAACCGTCTGAGCCACCCAGGTGCCCTCAAGTGTCCTTTCTTTACTTGATATGGTGCATCTTCCAAAAACTTACAGTAGATATCATACATAATGGTGAAATGCTGAAAGCATGTCCTTTAAAATATCTTCAAGTAGGGATGCCTGGGTGGCTCAGTTGGTTAAGCGGCTGCCTTTGGCTCAGGTCATGATCCCAGCGGCCTGGGATCAAGTCCCACATCAGCTCCTTGCTCAGCGGGGAGCCTGCTTCTCCCTCTGCCTCTGCCTGCCACTCTGTCTGCCTGTGCTCGCTCGCTCTCACTCCCTCTCTGACAAATAAATAAATAAATAAAATATATCTTCAAGTATATTGTATAGGGAGTAACGAACAGAAACCACAAGACCCGTGAGCCATTTACTGTAATAATCCAGGTAAGAGATGCTGGTGGCTGGGTTGGAATGAGAACTCAAGGACCACCCATAAATTTCTGGTGGGAGTTCCTGGAAGGATTGAGCTGCTATTACTGAGAAGAGGAAGATGGAAGGACATAGGCTAGCTTGGAGGGACAATCAGGAGCTTTGTTTTAGACATCTGGAGTTTGAGTGTGGATACACACCCAGTGGAGATGTCAAGGAGGCATCTGTAAAGAGGAGATGGAAGTTCAATGAGAGAGGACTACACTGAAAATACAAATTTGAGCACTATCGATGTATAGAAGTTTTACAAGCACAATAGGAGTTACAAGCAACATGATACAGAGTGATAGGGGTGGAGCATTATTAAGATTGGGGAAGTCAGGAGCAACTGATAAAATAAGAGCGAGCCATGGGAACATCAGAAAGGAAGAGTATGGCAGGTAAAGGCAATAGCTAGTGCAAAGGCCCTGGGGTGGCCCTCATGGTTGGGCGTTTTCCAGCCTTGGCCTCAGCGAAGACTGTCCACCGCTCAGAAAAGCTGGCATCATTAGCCCAAGGCTCTTTGAAGGTCAGAGTCTTGCTCAGATCCGCTCAATTTAAAAGGCCAGTGAGCCACTGAGCGGAAGGATTCTGGGGCAATGCTGCCCTCTGCTGGTCGGGACAGATATCAGCTCCATTTTCAACAATAATAATTAATAGAATACATAATATTTTGTCAGTATTAGTAGAACACAGTACTCAATAGATCCATGACCCAGCCTCTCTCATCCTTGTGCGGCATGAAGGCTGGCACTAGTAGGTATAATGAACTTATAAATAAATGAACGTATAAATGTGGCTAGGTTCTGAGTCTCAAGTCTGTTCTGTAAATCTGGGATTCTTGCTCTCATTGTATAAACCAATGTATATGGAGCACGTACTGTGTGCTAGGAGCTGTTCTAAGTTCTTGGGACAAATCAATGGGCAAGATAGACAAAAGCTTGTGCAAGGCAGCTTATTACGATCTCTATATATCCATGCTTCTCAATCTTTACAAAGTTTATTTTTATTGATTTGTTAAAAGATTTTAAGTAATCTCTACACCCAGTGTGGGGCTTGAACCTAAGTGCCCCAGGTCAAGAGTGGTATGCTCTACCGACTGAGCCAGCCAGGCGCCCCTTTCACAACGTTTTTAATACCAAAACACTATTATTCGCCCCGTTTTAAAAGATTTTTTTAAATTTATTCATTTGACAGACAGAGATCACAAGTAGGCAGAGAGGCAGGCAGAGAGGAAGAGAGGAGGAAGAAGGCTTGCCGCTGAGCAGAGAGCCCGATGCGAGACTCGATCTCGGGACCCTGAGATCATGACCTGAGCTGAAGCCAGAGGCTTTAAACCACTGAGCCACCCAGGCGCCCCCGCCCCGTTTTATAGAGGAGAAAATTAACGCTTGGAGAGTGGCTTTGATTGTAGAGCAGAGAAGTGACCAGGATAGGATTCGAATCCATAACAATATTTATATGTCGGAGCCGACACAGCCGGTGGGAACTAACTAGCCGCTCCGCGGGGACGAGCAAGCTGGCGTCCGTTGCCATGGTTCCCTCACTCGCTTCCAAAGAGATCGCCCGCGGCCCGCCTCACGTGACTCTAATCAACATGGCGGCGCCCAGGGTGTTGCAGTGGCCACGTGGTTCCCTCAGCTAAAATGGCGGCAGCAGTCAGCCCGACATCTCTGGAGTCGGCCCCGCGGATCATGCGGCTGGTGGCGGAGTGCAGCCGATCCAGGGCCCGGGCAGGGGAGCTACGACTGCCGCACGGGCCGGTAGCCACTCCCGTGTTCATGCCAGTGGGCACGCAGGCCACTATGAAGGGCATCACGGCCGAGCAGCTGGACGCTCTGGGCTGCCGCATCTGCCTGGGCAACACCTACCATCTGGGTCTGAGGCCGGTGGGTGGGTTCTGCCTTGATGGGGAGATGGCGGGTAGTGGGGAGTACGGGCACTTCCGAGGCACGGGCAGGAGGGAGCGGCGGGGACCGTAGGTGGTCAGGCCTGTCCTCCAACATGAGCCCTCAGGGTAGCTCTCTCCCCTAACCTGATCCTTTCTTCTCCTGACCCAGGGCCCCGAGCTGATCCAGAAAGCCCACGGTCTCCACGGCTTCATGAACTGGCCCCACAATCTACTGACGGTGAGGTGGAGTCGGGGCCGGGATCCCGGGGCGCTTCTCGGAGGTGGACATTCTCCAATCCCACCTCCCTGACAGCCCTGCGGTGGGATTTCCCTCAGGACAGCGGCGGCTTCCAGATGGTGTCTCTGGTGTCCCTTTCCGAGGTGACGGAGGAGGGCGTCCGCTTCCGTTCCCCTTACGATGGCGACGAGACCCTTCTGAGCCCGGAGAAGTCCGTGGAGATCCAGAATGCTTTAGGTGAGCGAATCCTGGGCCACCTGCTCTTGCCTTGCCTCTCGAGGGTGGAGGTGAGGCGGGCCGGGTCCTTAGGGGATGCTCGGTTTTGGGTAAGTCACTCCCCCTGCCTGAGCTTCAGAGGAGCCAACTCAAGTGAGGATAGTTCACAGAAGTAATGATGTAGTGTTTGTTCGTTAACACAGTGCCTGGCATGGAGGAGCTTTTATCACATCTCTAAAGCTGTTCTTTCTCTTAAATGGCAAATTAGCGGGGCAAAGATAAATTGAAATAAGGAGAGCAACAAGGGGGCGATGGGGGAAGCCTTCGGTCCTTCCTGTTTCCATCAATATCCTTCATCCCTTGATAAGGACAATGAACATTTCTCTGTGGTATATATTATATATAGTGCACATTATGTAGTTTCTAGCTGTACCTCCTTCCTGTCATCTTCCTTTTTGAAAAGACCTTATTTATTTATTTATTTATTTATTTGGGACAGAGGAGGGGAGGGCCAGGAGGAGAGGCAGAGCATCCCAAGTGGAGTCCTGCTAAGGGAGGAGGCAGAGGTGGGGTTGGAGGTGGGGCTCCATCTCACCACTCAGTGCCTAATCATTCATTCATTCATCCATTCATTAATCATTCATTCATTCATCCATTCATCATTCATGCATTCATTTGTTTGTTCATTTATTCATAAATTTGCTTCTTCAAGAGATGAGTTCCTTTCCCCCGTAGGGTGTCCCAGGGTCTGAATTTTGCTGATCACATCCCCACAGTGCATGTAACAGTCTTCTTCTGCCTTCTGGACTTACTGTAGTTGGTAGTCAGATCTCGAGGTTTGCGCAAATCAGGTTTCCTGTAGCGAGAGGGCTTCGCAGTGTGTGCATTTCCATCAGGGAGCGCCTAACCTCTGCTGGGATCTCCCCGGGAGCCATCGTGCTCTTTGCCTGGGACTTTCATGCCATTAGGAGTTCGAAAGTGGTCATGTTCTTTCTTCATCTATCACCCAGTTTATTTCTTTTTTTCTTTTTAAAGATTTTATTTATTTGACAGAGAGAGAGATCACAAGTAGGCAGAGAGGCAGGCAGAGAGAGGGGAGGGGGAAGCAGGCCCCCTGCTGAGCAGAGAGCCTGTTGCGGGGCTCGATCCCAGGACCCTGAGATCATGACCTGAGCCGAAGGCAGAGGCTTAACCCACGGAGCCACCCAGGCGCCCCAACCAGGTTATTTCTGTAAAGAGAAACGTCCCTCACCTACTCCTGGGAGACGAAGTAGTTCAATTTATATAGGAAAAGTGGGATTCATTCTTTTCCTTATTTACTAGTTCTCATGGATTGATTACTTAACATCTTCTAGCAGGGATGAATGAATCTTTAGTGTTTTTAGGATCACCATGTAATTGTGAGTTGGTTGGTTGGTTTGCTCGTTTGTTTATTTAACCATGGGTTTAGATGTATTTGATGTGTCTCAATTTCTTCAGTTGAATCAATCCATATTGATTCTCCAGTTGCCCCATCTTTGGTTTGTGTGATGCACCGTGTTTTTTCCTGGAATGATGCGTCTTGGCAGTGTTCCCCTGAGCTTTTCTAACACGTATAAATCCACAGCCCCTCATCTGAAATTCTTCAGGTTAATCCAGAACTGTAGTATTTTAGAAGGATAATGCAACATACATAGTGTCCTGGTAGGTCTGGGCAGCACCCTGTTAAACTTCCCTCTTTCCATTAAAAAAAGATGGTGGGCGGGGGGGGCGCCTGGGTGGCTCGGTTGTTTTAGTGTCTGCCTTTGGCTCAGGTCATGATCTCAGGTCCTGGGATCGAGCCCCGTGCTGGGCTCCTGCTCAGTGGGGAGCCTGCTTCTCCCTCTACCTGCCGCTCCCCGTTTGTGTTCTCTTTCTCTGCATTGCATAAATAAAATATTTTTTAAAGTTTTTAAAAATTAAAAAAAAAATTGTGGCAAAATACACGTAACATAAAATTTACCATTAAAAATAAAGCTATCAGAGCACCTGGGTGGCTCAGTCGGTTAAGAGGCTGCCTTCGGCTCAGGTCAGGATCCCAGGGTCCTGGGATCAAGTCCCTCATTGGGCTCCCTGCTCCACAGAGATCCTGCTTCTCCTTCTGCCTGCCGTTCTACCTACTTGTGCTCTCTATCTCTGTCAAAAAAATAAATAAAATCTAAAAAAAAAAAGTTAGCACTATAACTCTTTTTAAAATTTATTTCTAGGGGTGCCTGGGTGGCTCAGTGGGTTGAAACCTCTGCCTTCGGCTCAGGTCATGATCCCAGAGTCCTGGGATCGAGCCCCGCATCCGGTTCTCTGCTCAGCTGGGAGCCTGCTTCCTTCTCTCTCTCTGCCTGCCTCTCTGTCTACTTGTGGTCTCTGTCAAATAAATAAATAAAATCTTTTTTTTTTTTAAGATTTTATTTATTAATTTGGTAAATTTATTTGGTAGAGAGACAGAGATCATAAGCAGGCAGAGAGGCAAGCAAAGAGAGAAGGGAAAGCAGGCTCCCCACTGAGCAGTGAGCCCAATGTGGGGCTCGATCCCAGGACCCTGGGATCATGACCTGAGCTGAAGGCAGAGGCTTAACCCACTGAGCCACCCAGGCGCCCCAAATAAATAAAATCTTAAAAAAAATTTTATTTCTAAAATTTACTTAAGTAGGCTGCATGCCCCATGTGGGATTTGAACTCATGACAGTGAGACCAAGAGTGGAGATCTCTACTGACTGAGCCAGCCAGCTTCCCTGACTCTAACCGTGTTTAAGTGTCTGATTTAGTGGCACTAAGCACATTTACACTGTTGTGCAACCGTTCACCACCATCCCTCTCCAGAACTCTTCATGCTGTGAAGCTGAAACCCCGTTCCCATTAAACACTAACTCTCCATCCCCCTCCTTCAGCCTTTGGCTGCCACCATCTACTTCCTGTCCCTAGACTTCTCTAGGGACCTCATATAAATGGACTTATACAGTATTTGTCATTTTTTGTGTCTGGCTTAGTTCACTGAGCCTAATGGCCATGACGTTGTAGTATATGTCAGATTTTTTTTTCCTTTTTGAGACTGAATAAGTTACCCACTAAATCGGATTTTATTAAAGATAATGACTGTCTTGGGTTTTGCTGCCAAATTAGATATGCCATTGGTGTGAGATAAAGTCTTTGGTTTTGAGAAGTTTCTAGATTTCTAGATTTTGGAATTGTGGGAAAGGAACATTGTGTTAAGGGTTGGACCCTGACTTACTGAGCCAGATACCTGTTGATGGGCACCTGGGCTCCCGTGGTCCCATTGCCTGCCATACCAGGGCGGTTTGGTTTGCAAACACAACATTTTGCTCTCGAAGGTTAATTCTACTGGAGTGGGATTTTATTCCATGTGCCTGGGCAGGGTTTTAGCTGGGGTGAGGCAAGATCCAATGGGTATTTTCAAAACCTCCCTCTGGTTGTTGTATGAACAGACTGGGGGGCTGTGTGGAAGCCAGCAAGACCCAGGGAGGCACTTTGAAGGTCCAGCTTATTCCCCAGCAGGAAGTGAAGGCTTTCCCAGTGATGGTGCTTCTGTCTCACCCCCCAGGCTCAGACATTATCATGCAACTAGATGATGTGGTCAGCAGCACTGTGACGGGGCCACGCGTGGAGGAGGCCATGTACAGGTGTGTGTGTGCCAGGGAGGGGATCCTAGTCCTGTAGCCTTGTCCGCTTCCCCTATGGCTCATGACTTGGCCCTCTCACAGGTCAATCCGCTGGCTGGACCGGTGCATTGCAGCCCATCAGCGACCAGACAAGCAAAACCTCTTTGCCATCATCCAGGGTGGGCTAGATGCGGATCTCCGGACCACCTGCCTCGAAGGTAGACCCATGCACTGGTCCATCCAGGGCTTGTCCATCACTGAGGGCCCCCCCATGGGCCTGGCATGTGATGGTGCGCACAGTGGTTATTGAGGGGTGGAAGGAATAGCTGAAGCAAAGGCCCGGGGGCAGAACAGACTAGAATGTTTGCCGAATGATAGTCATTCCAACAGCTGGCGGTTGGGGGGTGTTCATCGGATGCTACGCTGTAGGCCGGTCACAGATTGATACAGAGTTTTCATAACCATCCTATAAGGTGGGAACTCCCAGATTCCCGAGGTTACAGAAGAGGAACCTGAAGCACAGGGCTGTACAGTCACTTACCCCAAGCCACACAGTCTGGACGTTGCAGAGCTGGGGTTTAGACCCACTTCTCGGGCTGTAGAACCCACAGCATGTGCAAGTGCTGGTTCCTCCCCAGGGTCAGGAGTGAGGGGTGGGGCCCAGGGCATTGTGCTGTCATTGGAGGCCCTGGGATACCACACTGAGGTACTGGGGAGCCATGTAGTGCTGTTGAGTGGGAGAGTGACAGAGACCAAGAGGCATCATGGAAAATATCCCTGTAGGATAGGAAGCAGAAAGCCCATGAAGAGGCTGGAGTACTTGCCCAGGGGAAGAGTGACAGGCCTACATGAAGGCCGAGGCCATGGAGACAAAAGGGAGATAGAAATGGGGACTCAAAGGCAATGAAGTATCATAGGCAAGACTCTGAGTCCTAGAGTTTCGCCGGCTGGATCCAGACCTCTGATCTCTTGCATCATGGCTGTGCACCCTTGAGTAGTGGCTTGGCCTCTCTGAGGCTCCCTTTTTTCCTCTGTAAAACGGGCACATGTTCCCAATGTCATGGGTCGAAGTGAGAAGATAAACAGGAAAGTCTGTCCAAAGTCTTGTGCCTCCACCTGGCATCCGTGTGTACCGTTGTGCAGAACATCCTCGTTGTAATTCCTTTTCCTCTCAAGCTGTGCCCAGCTCCCAGTCCAGTAAGTCTTTTTAACAGAGACCCTCCAGGCAGAGACACATTTCCCGTCTCAGCTCAGTATGTGTGGACATAGATGAAAGCAGAAACCAAGACTTCAGGAAACATTAGCCTTAACACGTGAAACATTTCCTGGCATTCTCTGTTCGCTCATTTAAAAAAAACAACAAACCACGCTGGTCTTGCCCTAGCAGATTTGGTTCGCGGCCACGCTGATGCTGCTTCTCAAAATGCTCCAAGCTCGCCTGCACCAGTGCCGTCTGGCTTCTCCCCATGACTGGATCAGGGTCTGCGGGGAAGGGGAAGGGGCTGGGAGGCCACCATTGAACAACTTGTCCCCCCCCTGCCCCCCCCCTCTTGGATTTGGCTGCTCATTCCAGCTTCAAAACCTGACCCTTGGACCGGGTCCATTTTGTCGATGCCATGGCCTCCCGTGGTTGAACTAGGCAACTGGGGCCCCAGACACGGCTGGGCTCGGAGGCTGGCCCCCGGGTTCAAATCCAGCCTCTGGCATATGTGGCCTTGGGCCAGCGTTGAGACCCGAACGCCGAGACAACGGTGCAGAACTGCCTTTCTGGGCCCTAGTGGCCCACTTTTAAAATGCAGAACGCTCGGAAATTTGCACCTAATTCCTTTGGTGGCCAGCCCAGACCTGTGGGGTTATTTACCCCAGTTGGTGGGAGTCTCTATATGTTTTGCTGCCGACACGTTACGGAGTTTGAGGACAGACTATTATCCAGCACGTGGGATGTTCTAGGTTCTAGAATCTGGGAAATGCTCAGTTTCCAAACATACCTGGTGTCGTCTTCGTGTCGGTGAAGAGAGCGGGAGGGAAGGGGGCATCACACGCCACAGGCACCCAACAAATGGGAGCTGAGAGCACCAGCAGCCTTTAGACAGGCACTCCCCGCCTTTCTTCCCGAGGGACTGTGGATGTCCGGGCAGGGTCTGCCCCGGGGCGGCTGAGGAGGAGGCTTATTTTCTTTTGCCTGGTGGCCCCTCACCTTGCCTTATACCCCCAGAGATGACCAAGAGGGACGTGCCGGGCTTCGCCATCGGGGGCCTGAGCGGGGGCGAGAGCAAGGGCCAATTCTGGAGGATGGTGGCACTGAGCACCTCAAGGCTGCCTAAGGACAAGCCGCGCTACCTGATGGGGGTCGGGTATGTGGAGGGAGGGGAAGCGGCCCTACCTGTGGGGAGCGAGCAGGTTCCTGGGCACTCCTGCCGGGGCTGGTGTTGGTGGAAGGACACAGCCCTGCCTGGGAGGGGACTGGAGGAGGACACAGCTTTCCCCCCCGCCTGGGGACGGTTGGGGGGCAAGGTGGCCCATTGTCTGGGGAGCTGGGGTGTCTGCAGGGTGGGGGGAGACCTGAGTGTGTGAGCAGGGCATGAGGTTCTCTGCTCCCTCCTGCCACGGCCGTCCTCTCAGCTATGCCACCGATCTGGTGGTCTGCGTGGCTCTTGGATGTGACATGTTCGACTGCGTCTTCCCCACGCGGACGGCGGTGAGGCCCTGGGCAGGGGGCAGACGGGCGGGGGGGGGGCAGGGGGGGGCCGGTGCGGATGAAGACCTGGTTGACACCCCCGTCTTGCCCTCGTCTACCCCTCCCCCAGCGCTTTGGCTCAGCTTTGGTGCCCACCGGGAACCTGCAGCTGAAGAAAAAGCAGTATGAGAAGGACTTCCGGCCCATAGACAACGACTGTGCCTGTCCCACCTGCCAGAAGTAGGGGAAGCTGGGCCCGGGAGGCTGGGGAAGGGTGTGGACGGCAGCAGGACTCCGCGGGGCTGAGCTCCAGCCTCCTGTCCACAGGCACAGCCGGGCCTTCCTGCACGCTCTGCTGCACAGCGACAACACGGCCGCCCTGCATCACCTCACTGTCCACAATATTGCCTACCAGGTGCTCGGGTGGGCCAGGCCCTGGGGGCGGGACTAGGGAGGGTCCTGGTGCCCCTTGGCTGACACCTTGGCTGACCCGTTCCCCCCCCTTCGCAGCTGCAGCTGATGAGCGCCGTGAGGGCCAGCATCGTGGAGAAGCGCTTTCCTGACTTCGTCCGGGACTTCATGGGCACCATGTACGGGGACCCCACCCTCTGTCCCACCTGGGCCACTGAAGCCCTGGCCTCGGTGGGGATCACTCTGAGTTGATCTGGTTTGGGGGGGTGGTAGGGAGCGGGGGAGGGGAGGGACTGGGAGGTACCGAAGGATTTTTTTTTTTAATTATTATTCTAATTTAGAGTGGTATCTGTGCCTTCTTGGGAAGGTGGCCTGTCTTGGTCCTCTTCTTCTGAGTGTCCCTGTGGCCAATGTGTCATTCCTGTGTTGTGTCCAGTTCCACGCCCCCCCACCCCTGCTCCCCCCATTGATAATATAATAAGTGACCTTGGCAGCCGCTGTTCTCTGGAAACCACCTGGCGTAGCTTGGCATGTAGGATGTACCCCAGCACGAGAGCTGCGTCCTTTTTCCCGTGGCTCAGACCCCCCCAGCCAGCCTGAGGGTGGGTACTTGTTCCCCAACTTTCCACAGGTGAGGAAACAGGCAGAGAGGGAAAGTAGCTTGTCCAAGGTCACCACTGAGAGGAAGCCCCCTGGCTCCGGAGCTCCTGCTCTGAGCCTTGACTCTTGGCGCATGGCTTAATTTTGCTGTCAGTAAACACAGTGATGGTGACAGTAGGTGTGACCTAGCAGGTGCTTACGCTGTTCTTTTTTTTTTTTTTTTTAAGATTTTATTTATTTATTTGACAGAGATCACAAGTAGGCAGAGAGGCACACTGAGAGGGGGAAGCAGGCTCCCCACTGAGCAAAGAGCCCAATGTGGGGCTCCATCCTAGGACTCTGAGACCATGACCTGACTAGAAGGGAGAGGCTTAGCCCACTGATCCACCCAGGCTCCCCCCACCCACCCCGCCCCAGTACTGTTCTAAGTAGTTGTCATGTGTGTTTAATTCTTGCAACTTTGTGATGCATTTGTAGCTGCAGTCCCTGTGTTACAGATGAGGAGACAGGTTCAGAGGAATGAAGTGAGCAAAAAATTAGGCACATGATCTAACCTAAATGGGGCCAATTATAGAGCTGGTGCTCTTAGAAGAGAAGACATGGGTTTTTATATTGAAAAAGTAATCCTGTGTACAATGTGTAGGATCCAGTATTCTAATAGCATAAAAATGAAACTGTTTGATCGGTTTGTGTATTCTCCCAGAGATTTTCCATGTATATATATATTTTTCAAGAATGTGGGCGCCCTTTGTGTGCAGTTCTGTACCTTTTTTTCTTCTGAGTATATTTCAAATTGTTTACACGTCAGAACATGAAGACTTCCTGTGTTACAGCTGTTGCATAGTATTTATTTAACGAGCTCAGCGAAGGGGATGTAGGGTGTTTTCAGGCTTCCGTCACTGCGGTCAAGGCTGCAATGCCAAGTCTTGTCGGTTGACTTTTTGCCCACATCTCTGGGACCCGGGTTTTAGGTCTTGGAGCACGCATATACCATTGGCCACTGCCATTTCCCTGTTACTGCCTCATCAGCCCCCTTCCCTACTTCCGTTGCATCTGACTTCCTTATTGGGCTTCTCTCTATGCCCAGTCTATGCCCAGGGGAATCAGATCACTTTATACAATACTTCACCTATCCCTGGCTTTTTTTCCCACTAGGTCAAGATTCCTGGTCCCAGAACCCCCAACACCGACTGTAAAATAATATCTTTTTTTTTTTTTTTTTTTTTTTTTAAGATTTCATTTATTCACTTGACAGACTGAGATCACAAGTAGGCAGAGAGGCAAGCAGAGGGGGAGGGGGAAGCAGGCTCCCTGCCGAGCAGAGAGCAGTATGCGGGGCTCGATCCCAGGACCCTGAGATCATGACCCCAGCCAAAGGCAGAGGCTTTTAACCCACTGAGCCACCCAGGCGCCCCTGCAAAATAATATCTCTACTTGGGGAGAGGATCCGTTGAGTTTCATTGGGTACTCGAAAAAGTCACGAAACGCTCAAGTTGAAGAGGAAGGGGAACAGCGTTGCAGGCGGTAGCGGAATCAAGTCGGGGCGTGAGCTGAAGGTAATCCTAGGAAAGAGCACAGCATTTGCAAAAGCGTGGAGATGGGACTTTACAGGAATGAAAATGAGAGCCAACGACGCAACGCTAAACCGCCTCTCCCCAGGAACTACTAACGCCGGACTGCCCTTCAAAGCGCTTTGAAACTCCGCGCGAAATGCTGGGTTGCAACCTCGGGCCGAGATGCATTCTGGGACTTGAAGTTTTCTCCAGAGGCTGGAAACTCAGAAGCGACTATCACTACCGGGTCTGACCACGAGGTGTCGCCCTTCGGCGAGTATGGTGCGCCTTATTCTTTACCCCAGAAGACTAAACAGACTTATAACAATCACAAGAACGGGAGATTCTTTGATTGACAGACAAGTTCTCGATCAAAGTCAGGATTCGGAGGTCAGAGCCCGTCCTCTTTGGCTTTGTTGGCTGGAGGAATGGAGTGATATTTATATAAACCAATGGGGAATTCTTAGGGAACTAGGTAGTGTTAAGTGACAAACCAGAGTCGATGAATCGATCCCTAACGTCATTGGCCGGCACTGTTGACTGGCGGGTCTTCCTGCCAATAAGACTTGGTGTTCTTGCCATAGGGTGCCTCCCACAATAGCCGGAGCCTATTTTTCCTATATTTTCCGAAACACCACCTCCTGGCCTTGACAACTTGCTGCCCCCACGCTATTGGCTCTTGCGCAAAAGAGACAGTTCTGGAGTCCAATGGGCCCGCCTGGAGGTCTTTCGGGGGAAGGGTCACTGAACCACAGGCCTATACCTCTCTTTCATTGGCTTCCGTTTACGAGTGGCAGCGCGATCGGCCAATCGGGAGCGGTGTGAGGGCTTTGGGCGCAGCCCCGGGGCCCGGGCGGGAGGTCGCTCGGGTCGGGTGTCGTCTGAGAACCGGATGAGGCGGCGACTGTGAGGCCGAGCCGGGAGCGGGGGTCGCGCCGAGGCCCGGGCGGGCGGGGAGCAACGGCCGCGGACGCCGCGGGGCCGCGTCGTTAAGGGCCGGGGCAGGCGGGGAGCGCGGTGCGCTCGGGCCAGGGCCACCGGCGCCATGGGCAACCGCGGGATGGAAGAGCTGATCCCCCTGGTCAACAAGCTGCAGGACGCTTTCAGCTCCATCGGCCAGAGCTGCCACCTGGACCTGCCGCAAATCGCTGTGGTGGGCGGCCAGAGCGCCGGCAAGAGCTCGGTGCTCGAGAACTTCGTCGGCCGGTGAGCGAGCGCGGCGGCGACGGCGGGCGGGCGGCGGCCTAGGGCGCGGAGGGCGGACCGGGAATGGCGCGCCCTGCGCAGCCGGCGTAACTGCGGCGCTTGCGTGCCCGCGACGGGGACGGGGACAGGGAGGCGGGCTATGTGGGACGCCCTGGGTGGAGGGCTTCCTGCAGGGTCTGGGGAGCCGGCTCAGGCCCTTGGGGCGTCTCACCGACTGGGGGGCGTGGGCCAGGAAGTGTGGTGGACCGTCGCCGACTCTTCTGGCCCCCAGCTTTCGTGGCTGAATTCTACCATCTGGTTGCCAGTGAGTCAGGGTTAGGTCCCTCTTCTCTGTCGTCCAAAACCTGCCAGCTAGATACCTATTGGTTCGACCCCTGTGGTCTGGCTGGCTGTTGATTTATCTGGAGCAGCCCCTGCCGTCTGGTTGGCTGTCTCTCTGTCCTGGATAGAACTCCTTGCCACCACCATTTGGCTGTCCATCTGTCCAGTCCCTCAGGGCGGCCCCTGCTGCCTGGCTAGCTGTGGGGTGACCTGTGCTGTCTGGCCGCCGGTCCGTGCCCCTCGCAGACTTTAACATTTAGTCGTGCCTCTGTTGGGTTACTCTGGCAGGCCTCTGCAGCGTGACTTGGCTGGCTGGACCCTGGGGGACTCGGTTGTCTGGTTCTCCTAGGCTGACTCCAAAGCCTGGTCCCTGGCAAACGCTGGCTTTTCCCAGGAATGGATCCTTTTGTCTGTCTGTACAGGTGTCTGGCGTTATCTTAGTCTGCCCATCAGTGCCCTAGCAAGCCCTGGCTGTCTGGCCCCACCTCTGCAGTAGGGAGGGGTGGTGGGAGCATGCAGAGGACAAGGGAACTGAAGGATGAAACCTGAATTTCCCTGTCAGTTAGAAGTAGGACCCTGCAGGGGAACCTTTCTGCAGGATTCTTTCCCCGCCCTTGTCACAGTGCTCTTGGGGCCCCAGAACACAGGGTAACACCCAAGCAAAAGCCTGCAAATTGGGGGCCCTTGTTGGAGCCTGATCAGACTTTTGGGCAGCCCTGGGAAGCCTCAGTTTATCCATTTGTCCAGTGGACAGACTCCACTCTGTGGGCTGTTTCCAGGATTCAGGAAGCGGATGAATGAGAGCTGGACATGTGGCCTCCAGGGGTATTCAGTTCTTTCCTCTCCCTTCCCCCGCTTCTTGCCCTTCTGCCTCCCAGATGGACTATCACTTCTCCATTCTGGAAAGGACTCGATTTGTGCCTGTGGCTGCTGAATGATAACATCATAGTCATCATTATTACTGTGGTTGTTTTCGGTGTTAAGGAGTAATGTTCCTGTGGCAGGCCCCAGGCTGATTTCTTTTGTCAGCATCTTGAACCCCATAGCAAGCGAGCGAGGTGGAGGTTCTCCTATCCCCAGCTTAGGCACGAGCAGGGAGGCTCAGTAAAGACTCCTCCTTGGCCCAAGGGCACCAGGCTAGGGCTCGTTGGAACCCAGCTGGGTGCCCAGCCCCACCCTGCCTTCCCGGAGGCCTGTAGTTTTGCTCTCAGCAGCATGAATTTCCTCCTTTGCTGCTCTGTCTCTGGCGCCTTGCCTGTTGTCCACTGTGGCGGAAAGGTGTGGACTTGGGGTCAGCTGGGCCTGGGCTGAGCCTTGGGCTAGGCTGTGGGCCCCTTTGCATGGTTATCTTCCTCCCTCCCCAGGCTTTCAGTGAGCACACAGCAAAGTTCTGTCCATGTCCTTTGCCTTGTGACCTTGCACAGGTGGTTTGGCCTCTCTGAGCCTCAGTTTCCCCTCCTAAAAATGGGGTGATGAGTCCCTCGACAAGACTTGCCGTGGTGCAGGGATATGGTGTGTTGAAAGTACTTAACACAGTGTCCGGCACACAGTAGGTCGACACGGACAGGCTGTTACTCCCCACGCTGGTTCCTCTTATATCAGCAACAAAAACTAATCAGAATGAAAGTGTTTCGAGTTACACACTGGACTGCTCTGAAGCCTGATGAGGCCGACACCGCTATGATCCCACTTTACAGATCAGACAACTGAGGCTCCGTAGAGCACTCACGCTCAAGGCCATTCAGTGAGGAACTGGGGGCTCTAGGTTGGGGACTTGGGGTCTCTCTCCCCTGCCCACCTCCTATCTGCCTCTCTGCCCCTCCCCTTTCTTACTCACCCTCCCAGGCATCTACAGCTGAGTGGGCTCCTGTGGCAACCTGCTCCCAGAAGCCTGCAATGTGACCTTGGTCGTTAAGAGCATTAGTTCAGGGCCTGAGAACCAGGCTTGTAAAAAGCTTCTTGGGTATGGGTTGCTCAAACACAGCTAACTTCTTTTTATTTCTGGAGCGTGGGTAAGGTTTCTTAGCTACCAAGCCCTGCCTTAGGGGGACGGCAGGCGGGCCTCATTTTGAATGAGAACCTGTTTGCTTCTTTGGGCTGTGGACCCTTAACAGTGGACATCTTGGATGGTTTCGAGGAACAAGCGAGAGAGTATGTCAAGGGCCTGTGCTTGGGGGTCAGCACTGGCGGCTCTGTTTCATTGCCACCTCCTGTTGGTTTTCTAAGAATGTGGTCTGAGGGAGAATGGCCCAGTTAGCCCAGCCTGTACCAGTGGTTGCAGAGCAGCAGCCGGGGGCCCAGGCCTGCGTGCTGGTCTTTTTGTTTCACCTGCATAGTGTTTAAAATCTTTTTTGTTTCTAATTAGCTGCCAGTATTTATAGTTTGCACCAGAATTCAGATTTTTGCAGTGCTTAGCTGTACATCTTTCGAGTGTAGTGGTGGTGTGCACAGGCTCTGGGCCATAGGCCTGACTTCCAGCGTGTTTGGGTGTGTGACTTTGGCCAAGTGGACTCAGGTTCCTTTTCTGTAAAACGGGGTGATAACTAGACCCTCCCCACGGGGACTGCATGAGTTAATGGGTGTCGAGTGCGTTGACCCTATGCCCATGGCAGCTGTTGTTACGATCATCGTATTCTGGCCTCCTTAGGCCCAAGTCTTGCTTGGCATCAGGTGCCTGGGTCAGACTAGGAGTGGCGACATGAGGTGCTACACTCCTCACTACTCCCTAATACTCGCCCAGGCTCCTTTTACATTTGCCTGACCCTGAAAACCTTTGAGGTTAAGACCCTTGGCTTGTCCGCCCTGTACCAGCATGTGGCCCCAAGAAGGGGAAAGGATGTGGCTCTCCAGTGACCCTGGTCTTTAAAATGGAGGGAGGAGCTTGGGAAATTTTTCCTTGGGAGAAGAGGGGGAAGCTGAGGTTGAGGCCCCCAGCTTAGAATTTCCCCAGGACTGGGCCTGATCCCGTGAGCCTTTCCCCTCTGAACCTCAGTATCCCCAGCTCGGGAATGGGGCTGTTAACAGTGTCCCCTCACGGGCCCCTTTCAGGTGACCAGATGGGTGTGTTTCACCTCTTAGGGCAGATAAAGTCATCTGGTGCCTGTCATTGAGGGTGGAGCGAGGACTAAATGCTTGAAAGAGTGTCTAGCACAGGAAAAGTGCTTAAAACGCTGTGCAGTTTTCATTTGTTCACTGAAAAATATTTCCTGAGCACGCGTACTCGTGTGTCTGGCCCTGTTCGGGGCTGCAGACACGGCCCTGAGCAAGATACCAAAACCCCTGTGCTGGGGGGCAGATAAGGAAGGAGGCAGATAAGGAAGAAACGGGTGGAAATGGATAACTGTTAAGGACTAGAACCGCAGGCTCTAGGAAAGGGCAGGGGCAAGTTAGGGTTTTAAATAGGAGGGGGCGGGGGGGGGTGCCTGGGTGGCTTAGTGGGTTGGAGCCTCTGCCTTCGGCTCGGGTCATGATCCCGGGGTCCTGGGATCGAGCCCCGCACCAGGCTCTCTGCTCAGCGGGGAGCCTGCTTCCTCCTCTCTCTCCCTGCCTGCCTCTCTGACTAGTTGCAATCTCCGTCTATCAAATAAATAAATAAAATCTTTAAATAGGAGGGGGCGGGGGGGGGCAGTCAGGGAAGGCCTCTTTGAGAAAGTGACATTTGAGCTAAGACTTAAGCAGGTGAGGGAAGAGCCACTGGTGGAGATTTGCTGGGGGAGCATCTCAGGCTGTGGGCACGGCCAGTGCAAAAGCCCTGAGGTGGGCCTGCCGGCAGGCCAGTACATCAGGACAGTCAGGGCAGATGAGATTAGCAGGTGCTGGGGTGGGGTGAGGTGGGGGCCTGGGAAGGCTGTGGTGGCACCATTCCAATCCTTCCAGACGTGGTTCTGCGAAAGCTGAGGGCTCTTGCCTTTGATTTTCAGCTTTGCCTTGATTTTCTCAGTGAGCAGTACTTGCTAGCTCACGGAGGGGTCCAGTGTCATTTTTCTTTTGACAAGACTCAGCTGCCCATGGGTCTCCACCATCTCCAGCCCCATTCCCATTTGGTCTTCAGTGATGTGTCCGACCAGGAGACATGGCCGCACCAGGCTGCCTGGCACACAGATACCTGTCAGATGACTGTTGGCTGCCCCCGCCCCGGCCAGACTGCGGGACCGGCATGTGCCTTCACGGTCAGAGGTGTTTGAAGCTGCTTGGGAATGACAGCCGTTTCCACTGTTTCTCCTTGCGGTGCAAAACTAAAGTTCCTTTCCCTGTGTGGTCAGTAGTACCTGGGTGAGCCTGAATGGGGAGCGTCCAAAGGCGCCCGTGGGAATGTGGCTGTCCCTGTCACAGGTCCACTGAATGACCTCACTTCACACATCTGGAAAATGGGGTTCAGGATGTTCCCTCTCCCCTGGGAGCGGGCTGAGGCTCAAATGAGCTAATCCTTGTGAAATAGGAGAGCCCTGTGTTTTGCAAAAGCCCCAGGTGAGGACTCACCATCAGTTAATTTCTTTTTCCGCAAAGAAAAGGAATTCGTAATTACTTTGTTTCTATAAAACCACCTTATTTTAGCGGAACCGTAAATCGAGTACCTCTCGTGCGGTGGGCTTCATCTGGCTTTGGCCCGGCGGGGATCTAACCAGGACCCTCCACTGAGCCAGATCCAGAAATGCTAGCGGGGGCCTCTTACTGGTGCCTTGCTAAGTGGAAATGGTGGCTGGGGTCGGATACTTGGTGTGAGAGTCATTTATGCTCACTTAGCGTGTGGTGGTGGGAGATGGGGACCAAAAATGCCCCACAGCAGCGAATTGGCTAGACAGTGTGTTGGACGCCCAGCTATGAAATAGCTACTGGGGAGCGAGAAGAAGATTTAAGGGTCCGGAAGGCTGTGTGAGACCTGTTCGTTTCCCGGACCCAGCGGAGGTATGCTCTCGTCTCGTTCAAAGGAGTTGTATTTTCAGAACAAAGAGCCTGGAAGGTGTATGCCGCCCCCCGCCCCATGTGGGTGGTCTCCCCTTATGATTCTTGGTTTGGTTTTGCTTGTTCGGATTATGTTTATGGCTGGGAAGACAGATTTCTCCAGAGCTGAGCTCCGGGCGGCCGGGGGCTTTCTCAGACTTACTTGTCCAGGGATACTGGCCCTCACTAGGTACACGGATTGAAATCCCCTGGCAGTGAGCTGGTCGTTTCCGGCTGAGGGCAGAGGACGGGCCAGTGGACAGTTAGGGTTAGGGTTAGGATTGAGGGCTTTCAGAGCTCGCGCCGATGGAAGGGAACCACGTGTCTCGCCAGGTGTTTGCGTTTGGGTCAGAGCCACATCTGCCAAGCTCTTGACGGATTCGTGTGGAAATGCCGAAATTACAGGGCCCTCAATTGCAAGAAAAAATGGGAACATCAGCGAACCCTTAATTTACTGGCGTTGCTAACCACATGCTGTAATTAAGCCCTTATTGTGTGAAAGCTTTGGGAAAATGCAAGCCAATAATGAGATATTTATAGGGCATTAGCTCTCATCCGAATAAAAGACAAATTGCCTTGCCTTTGAAGCAAGATGGCCCGGGAGAGAAAAGACTCCGCTTCTGGGTGCGTTTTGGGTTCCTGTTAATATTGGCCGTGAGGTCCCTGATGGGTGCTGGGGATTTTCCTTCCTGGAGTCACCCTCAGCTTGAACAGGGAGCCGAGTGACTCCTGGCTTCACCGGCTGCTGGATGTTTATTACCTAGTAGGAGGTGATGTTTGTTGAGCATCGCTCTGTGTCCTCCCCTGGGGATTTCTGTCTAAAAATTGATCATGTGGTCCTGGCAGCCCTGGGCTGCTGCTCTTAGCATCCTTGCTTTGCAAAGGTGAGGAAACTGAGGCCAGAGAGGGGAACTGACTTGAAGTCACGCAGGGAGGAGTACAGGAGCTGGACCTTGAACTGGGCCCATCTCCTCCAGAACCGGGTGCTCAGAGACATTAGGAGTGGGAAGGCATGGAGTGGACAGTGGACGCCATGGCCCTTGTGTCCAAGGAGGGGGCCGAGGGGACGGTGGAGCAGCCTCTGGCTCCCAGCATCCTTTGAGGCTGTTAGCCGCGTGTCCAGCCGCACTGGGTCTAGGAGCACCTCCCCTGCTGGGTGCTGGGAGTCCCGCGGGGACCAAGATGGACAGAGATTGGGTGAACGGTTATACGAACAACTTTCTGAACATGAAGTGCAGCGACGATGGTCGGGGGACGGAGAGAGCGGCTGGGTGGGGGCTGCTTCGGACAGGGACTCGGTGGGTGCCCTGTAATGCAACAGGGCGCTCAGAGGCCTGGGGGCAGAGTGTCCCCTGCAGGGGGAAGAGCGGGCATAGAGGGCCCCACATCCCGGCCTGCCGGGTCTCTGTTGCGCTCTTGGAGAGGGGCTGAGATGCAGGCCTGAACCAGCAGGCACGGGAGGGTCAGGAGCGTGCCCGTGGGAGGCCTGCTTTCTCTAAACTTTCATTATGCAAGTAGGACACCGAAGGCCAAGTTCTCATGAAAAGGGAAACTGATGAGGAAGAACAGATGAGGAAGAACACGCTTCGGCCCCGTCCCGTCCTCCTGGCTCCACAGGGAGCCCCGTCGTCAGGTTGGGGTGGATCCTGCCAGACCCCTCTTGCTTGTTTTTGTCCAGAGATCCCTGCCGGGGCCTGTGGAAAATCTGTAGCCCTGCCAGCAGTTGGTTCTTTTTCAACGTGCCTGCTTTCTAGAACTGAGACCACCCTAGTCACATAGTGTGGCAACTTGCTTTCTGGCCACTTAACACGTCCCAGAGGTCTTTCTGCATTGGAGCATCTCTCACTGCTGCTTGGAGTTTCCTGATGGCCCCAGAGGGCTAAGAAATGGAGGAAGGAGGCCAGTGGGAGTTGCCGTGACTGTCCCCGTGAGAAGTGACTGAGTCAGAGAGGCCTGCCCAGGGATGTTGGGGCTGTGGGTGGCCAGACTTGAACCCAGAACCTTGACCTTCATGGGAGGCCTCCCCGGGCCTCCTGGCCTGGACCTGGAGTGGCACCCTCAACCTGTGGCCCAACTTCCGAGGGTTGAGTTTTCACTCTTCCTGCCCTGTTTGTCCCGCATCGTGGCCTCAGGGATTTCTGGAACAAGGCCAGGTGTCGAATAAACCAACCCCCCCAGGTCCTCGCAGTGCCCACTGGCGGGCCCAGTACCACACCTCAGGTGCTTGATGGGCCTCCTTCAGTGGGCGTCGGGGGTGGCCCTGGGCTTCCTCCCACACCGAACAGACTTTCCACATCCTCGATGTGCTTGCCGTGTGCCAGGTGCAGAGCACTGTCTGTGTGTCCTTTTGGGATGGCCCCATCTTACAGACGAGGCAGCTGGGGCGGGAGGCATGCAGGTGGGGGTGTCCCAAGTCCCCACACTTGCCCACGGATTCACTCAGTCAGTATTTGGCCCCGGGGGAGAATGGTGCCCCCCAGCAAGCGGCAGAGGCTGGGCCTGAATGGGGGCATTGCCATGAGTGAGCCCCCAGAACTTCTTGTCCTCTCGGGAGACACAGTGACAAGGGGTGTGGAGGCACGTGGAAGACACAGGTTCTGATAGGGAGCCTTGGGCTGGGGGTGGTGGTCAGGGAATGCTTCCTGGAGAAGGCATAGGTCTTTCTGTTGAGGTGAGGAGAATGGGCAGGAGCTGGCATTCCTATGAATTCATACTGTGCCCATCCTGCCTGGCTGTGGGCCCCAGCTTGTGGCTTGAGCCCTGTTCATTAGTGCTGTCTTTTTTGTCCTTCTCTTTTTCCTTTCTTCCTCTTTGTTTTTAAATTTTTTAAATTTTTTTAAAGATTTTATTTATTTATTTGTCAGAGAGAGTGAGCACAGGCAGACAGAGTGTCAGGCGGAGGCAGAGGGAGAAGCAGGCTCCCCGCTGAGCAAGGAGCCCAATGTGGGACTCGATCCCAGGACGCTGGGATCATGACCTGAGCCGAAGGCAGCCACCCAACCAACTGAGCCACCCAGGTGTCTCTCTTCCTTTTTTTTTTTTTTTTTTTTTGGCTTTTTAAGTTTTTTAATTTTAATTCCAGTTAGTTAACATACAGTGTTAACATTGGTTTCAGGTGTGCAGTATCGCGTCCATCCCAACACTGGGCGCTCATCACGACACGCACCCTCCTTCATCCCCCTTCTTCTTGGTCGCGGCCGTGTAGTGGGCAGGGTACCGAGGCACCTTGGATATTTGCCAGCCTGCTGGGGGTGGATGCTGAGGCTCTTCCTGGTCCTCTAGTCCCAGGATTTGCACGTGGGCAGCATGTGGGAGAGGAGCGCGGTGGCTAGCGAGGGGTGTGTGGTCCTCCCCTCCCCTGGCGTGGTGGTCGAGACGCCATCACGGAGCCGCTTCTCTGGGGTTGGTTTGGGACTGGTCAGCAGGTCCTCCCCCCACACTTCTTCCCCTTTAACTCGGTCTGACTGAAAATAGCCGCCTGCACCCTGGTTCCTCGGGTCCTGCCCTCAGCCCCCACCCCCTCTGGGTGCCCGTGGACCCCTGAGTCGGGCACGTCCCTCCTCTGGCACAACC
>PISX010024963.1:0-26913 GCA_004024625.1 Mellivora capensis
ATCGGGCTCTCTGTTCAGCAGAGAGCCTGCTTCTCCCTCTCCCTCCGCCTGCCACTCTGCCTACTTGTGCTCTCTATCTCTCTGTCAAATAAATAAATAAAATCTTTAACAACAAAAAAAATCTGGGGTGATGGACATTGGGTCACGGTCAGGAACTACGCAGGTGCAGGTCTAGAATTTTACAAGCTAAACTAGTAGCTATCCTGTTACCATTTCATAGGTGCTGACAGAAGACACAAGACTCCAGGGTCAGACACAAAGGACTTTAACGACAGCAAAAGTGGGGCGCCTGGGTGGCTCAGTGGGTTAAAGCCTCTGCCTTCGGCTCAGGTCATGATCCCAGGGTCTTGGAATCGAGCCCTGCATTGGGCTCTCTGCTCAGTGGGGAGCCTGCTTCCACTTCTCTTTCTCTGCCTGCCTCTCTGCCTACTTGTGATCTCTGTCTGTCAAATAAATACATAAAATCTTAAAAAAAAAAAAAAACTACAGCAAAAGCAGTAGCCAGATCTTCATGTTGGTTTGTAACAGTTCCCTATGCCCCCAAGTTTCCTGGGTGTGATATGAAAGCGTTGACCATAGTTGTCTGCTCACATAGTGTTCGTTATCAGAGGGGAACACTGGGCTTGGGAGGTTCCATTTTTATAGCAAGTAGAAGTTAAGTTTGCCTTTTGTCCAAGGGGAGACAATACTTCATCCCTCAAGGTCTCTTTTTTTTTTTTTTTTTAATAAATTCCAGTTGCTGTCCTTTTTTTTTTTTTTAATTTATTTATTTATTTGTCAGAGAGAGATGGAGAGCGAGCGAGCGAGCACAGGCAGACAGAGTGGCAGGCAGAGGCAGAGGGAGAAGCAGGCTCCCTGCCAAGCAAGGAGCCTGATATGAGACTCAATCCCAGTCTGCTGGGATCATGACCTGAGCCAAAGGCAGCCGCCCAACCAACTGAGCCACCCAGGCGTCCCATTCTTTTTTTTTTTTTTTTTTAGATCTTATTTATTTATTTGACAGACAGAAATCACAAGTAGGCAGAGAGGCATGCGGAGAGAAAGGGGGAAGCAGGCTCCCTGCTGAACCAAGAGCCCGATGTGGGGCTCGATCCCAGGACCCTGAGATTATGACCTGAGCCGAAGGCAGAGGCTTAATCCACTAAGCCACCAGGGTGCCCCTCCCTCAAGGTTTCTCACTGAAAACACAACTCTGAGCAAAAGCCCAGGCTTAGAGCAGGTAGGGCGTTGAATTCTTGGTATAACCAACAAGAAATTGCAGGGACACTCAGGGACCATGGCATAACATATACTATCTCATTACTCTGTGTATGTTTGAAATTATTATGGAATTATTATCTAATTATAACATAGAGTAAGTATACATTTTAAAAAGAAATGTACATCTGAGTTTAATATATTTGAAAATGCATGCATGGCTAGCTAATACAGGTGTGCTAATGGCTATCATTATAACCAAATGTCTTTTTCAGGAGCCCTGTATATTCCAGATGCTTTATTTTTATTTTTTTCATTACCATGAAAACAATACAAATTTTTGAGCACCCAAAATCCACAATATAGAAGAGTATAAAGTGAAAACTAAGAGACTCTGATGTACCTGCACAGTTAACAGTTCAATTATAGGGGCGCCTAGCTGGCTAGGACAGTGGAGCCTGTGACTCTTGATCTCTGGGTCAAGAGTTCAAGCCCCATATTGGGCATAGAGCTTACATAAACAAACAAACAAACAAACAAGCAAACAGTTCTGATATATTTTTGCAGAAATGTTCTATGTTTCTATAAGCTTAAACACACGGTCTTTTTAACCTACCGAGCCACCTAGGTGCCCAACACATGGTCTTTTTAAAAACACAGTTGGAATAATAAACATACAATCATAAAACATGACTTTGTAAATTCAACATTTCCTGGATATTTTTCAGCATTTGCACACTATACCTAACTCATTCTTTTAAGTTGTTGCATACTACCTCATTTAATTGATATTATGGACTGATTTGTGTCCCCTCCAAATTCATATGCTGAAACCCTAGCCCCCATTGTGACTGTGTTTAGATAGGGCCTTTAGGGAGGTAATTAAGATTAAATGAGGTCGTAAGAGTGGGACTCTAATCTGATAGGACTAATGTCCTTAAAAAAGGAACAGACACCAGAGACCTCTCTCCACCAGCACAGAGGAAAGGTGATTCGAGGGGACAGCAAGAAGGCAACCACCTGCAAGCCGGGAATAAGGGCCTCAGCAGAAAGCAACTCTGATGGCACCTTGACTCTGGCCTTCTAGCCTCCAGAACTATGAGAAAGTAAATTTCTGTTGTTTAAGCTGCCCAGACCGGGGTATTTTATTATGATAGCTGGAAACTAATACAGATACATTCTATTTAATGCAATCTGCCTCTTAAAAGGGATAGGTAGGTTTTTAAAAAATAAATATTACAAACAATGCAGCACTGAATTTTCTTCCTTTTTTTTAAGATTGTATTTGAGAGCGTGCATGTGTGCACACAAGCTGGGGGAGGGAAGGGGGGGAGAAGCAGACTCCCCACTGAGCAGAGAGCCCGATGTGGGCTCCCTAGGGGGCTCAACACCAGGACCCTGAGATCATGACCTCAGCCAAAGACAGACGCTTAACCAAATGAGCCACCCAGGTGCCCCAGCAATGAATTTTCTTACATGTGTACAGGGGTATGGTTAAATAAACTCCTAGAACCGAAATGAGTCAAAGGGTGTGAACATTTTAAATCCGATACTGCCCTCTGAATAAGTACTACCAATATACAGTTCCTGCAACAGTGTATGAGTGCTTATCTCCCAAGTGGAAGTGCCCATTCAGAATTTACCCAGCACCTACTTCTCAACAGTGCCAGATCTTGTGCAAGACGCTAGGAGACAGTTGTGATAAAAAATTAAGTCCCTGCCCTTGAGGCCTTTACTCTCGGGGAGAAACAAGTGAAAAGTAAGGATAACACAAATAAATACATGAGGCGGTCTAGGAAACTGTCTCTGAGACAATATCTGAGTAGAGACCCAGATGAAGAGAGAAAACATATCTTACAAATCATGTGAAGGAAGAATGCTAACTGGGTTCCATAGTTTTAACTATCTTTTAAAAATAAGCAAAGTTGTGGGGCACCTGGGTGGCTCAGTCGGTTGGGCATCTGACTCTTGATTTTGGCTCAGGTCATTATCTCAGGGCTGTGAGATCGAGCCTGGTGTCGGACTCCTTGCTCAGTGCAGACCTTGCTTGAGATTCTTTCTCTTCCTCTGTTCCTCCTCCCACTTGTGCTCTCTCTCTCTAAAATAAGTAAAATGAACAAATCTTAAAAAAAAAAAAAAAGCCAAGTTGCAATTCTACTCCTAGGTATATACCCCCAAAGTAAAAACAGGTGTTCCAACAAAAATGTGCACACCCGTATTCACAGCAGTGCTATTCCCATTAGCCAATAGCCAAAAGGTGGAAACCACCCAAATGCTCAGCAACATATGGATGGACAGACAAAATGGAATATTATTCAACAAAGAAAAGAAATGAAGTCCAGGGGGCCTGGCTGGTTCAGTTGGTACAGCATGCAGCTCTTGATCTCAGAGTTGTGAGTTCGAGCCCCATGCTGGGTATAGAGATTACTTAAAAATTAAAAAGAAAAAAGAAATGAAGGACTGACATATGCCACAAAACAGATAAACCTTGAAAACGTGATGCTAACTGAAAGAAAGCCAGATATAGAAGGCCACGTTATATGATTTCACTCACATGAAATATCTGGAAGAAGAAAATCCATGGAAACAGAAAGCAGATTAGTGGTTGCCAGGGCCTGTTGCTGGGGAGGGTGGGAGGAGGATGGGGAATGACTGCTTAATGGGTACACATGGGGCTTCCTTTTGGGGTAATGAAAATGTTCTGGAACTCAACAGTACTGAGAGATAGTACTGATGGTTGTACAACATGTACATGCACCAAATGTCACTGAAATGTACACTTTAAAATTGTTAAAATGTCAAATTTTATGTTAGGTGGTATTTTGCCACAATAAAAGGTAATACATTAAAAAAAAGAAAAAAGCAAGGCTGAACTTTCTCTTCCTAAACCTTAGGACCATATGCAATGCATTTTTTGCTCACTTCCTTTCATGCCCAATACCCATTTTCTATTGCATTATGGATGTTTAAAAAATTAATTTGTAAGCTCTCTTTGCATATGAAGTAAATTAATTCCCCACCTTAATAAAAACCAGAGTTTATGGAAGTTTCGATATTTACATAGAGTTCTGAACAAGCACCAGTTAACTGCTAATGGTTTTTTTTTTCTTAAGATTTTATTTATTGGGGCACCTGGGTGGCTCAGTGGGTTAAAGCCTCTGCCTTCAGCTCAGGTCATGATCCCAAGGTCCTGGGATCGAGCCCCACATCGGGCTCTCTGCTCAGCTGGGAGCCTGCTTCCCCCCCTCTCTCTGCCTGCCTCTCTGCCTACTTGTGATCTCTGTCTGTCAAATAAATAAAATCTTTAAAAAAATGTATCATGGGGGGTGCCTGGGTGGCTCAGTTGGTTAAGCAACTGCCCCTGGCTCAGGTCATGGTCCCGCAGTCCCAGGATCAAGTCCCAAATTGGGCTCCCAGCTCCATGGGGAGTCTGCTCCTCCTGCTGACGTTCTCCCAACTCATCCTCTCACTCTCTTGCTCTCTCAAAGAAAAAAGAAAAAAAAAATGTATCTGGTGCTACCATGTGGGGAAGAAGAAACTGCTAGAGGGCCTTACTGCTAGAGGAAGTGGAGGAGTTCTAGAGAGAGATGTTAGCAAAAAATGAAATCTAGGGACCGGACCCAGGAAAATAAGGTAGTGATAAGAAAATGAGCAGGAAACAAGAGGGGAAATATATGTGAGAGAGGGAAAAAGACACTCATTGGCACTCACCTATTATAAAGTGGACGACTTTATCAACTTCACCAGATACAACCATTCATTAAGAATAGTTCAAGGAAAGATCCTTCAGAAAGAAATCTGAAAACAGAAAATCTGCAACAAGGAAAAGCACCATGAATGGTCCACTTGTGCTTCTTTTGCAGGGCTTTCCTAGGTCTTAAGACTTGTTGACCTGCTTTTCTCATTCTATCAGAACATCTTTTGCAGTAGGGACCACATGTTCATCGCTTAATGTTCCCAACAGCATTTCAAACATAATCTGTATGAAGCAGAATCCATCACCTTCTCTGACTGCCCTGTCCCTTCACTATGGTAACAGTGCACAATCCTCCCAGTCCCCTGGCATAGATCTCAGGCACCTCTCCACACACCTGTGGCCAGGGATCAGCCTGATCCTATACCATCACCCTGTCATACCTCTTTCTTGCCTTTTTCACTCCTGAGCACAGTTGAATCCCTCGATACCTCTCATCTCCTTAGTTCCCTTGCTTCTACTTTTCCAGCCAATTCTACCCTCACACTTTTAGAATAACCTTCTTGAAATCCTATGCTTGTTACTTTCCTATTTAGAACTGTAAAAATAACGTCTTAGAGTAATTGCATACAAATAAAGTCAACGTCCCTCAGCACAGCGTTCCCAGCTACACTTTCTTGTTCTATTGCCTTTAAAGCCCATACACATATCCAACCCTCTGGTCACACGAAGCTACTGCATATTCTTAGAATTTGCCTTTTGTTCCACTGGCTGTCTTCGCTTCTGTAGTTCCTTCTCCTTGATTTTGCCACTGATTATTCCTTTCTCTCAACCCTCTAACACTTGATCCCTCTTCTCCAGCATTTATCACTTTCTTTTTGCCTCACACAATGTTTTCGTCTTGCCTACCATGCCCTACGCCCCTCCAGGGAAGGTTGTTGTATCCTCAAAACCTGCTTATAACAATTGCTATACAGTTCACTCAAGTATCTGTACAGGGATCATTTCCCACACGCCATAGCACGGTACCATGCCCTGCTCAGAAAAGGTAGTATTTGAATTAGTGGATGAGGCGCCACGCTCACCTTCCCCACCCTTCTGGTCCAATGTAGAGAGAGAGAGAGAGAGAGAGAGAGAGAGAGAGAGAAACTTGTTGCATTTAATTGTTTGAACAAAAATGACGGGATATGGTGCTAATTCTTCATGTATCCTGAAAGGCCACGTCTTAAAAGCATATTCTAGGTCGTTCCTACTTGACCTAGCCTCAGAGGAACCCCAGTTGAGTTCTCCCCTTTAGAAGTTGGATTCCATCAAACTCCCACGAGAGCCTCACCCAGAGGACCTTCGGAGGCCAGGGGGCGGGGACGAGACCTCCAGAGCAGCCCAGCGGCGGCACTCGGGGCAGCAAGTGCCACCTTGTCTTTCCCCAGTGTTGTACAGTTTACAACGTGCCATCGCGTTCGTCTCCTCCTAACAATGTCGTGAGGCGGAAATTCTCACCTCCCTAAACAGAAGATCGGAGGAGAGCGGGTAGGAGAGGGTAGGAGAACGGAGAGGGTAAGGTAGGGTAGAGTAGGAGAAGAGGCGTGGCAACTGGCTGTGGCGGGGAAGGCGGGTGGAGGTCTGGAGCCGGAGCAGGATTTCGTCCCCGGCTCACTCAGCCCTGACTGGCCAGGGGCCGCAGAGCTCGCGAGGGCCCTCCTCCTTTCACACTGCCGGATGCTGAGGCGCTAGGAGGGGGCGCCGTGTGGGGCCCAGACCCCGCAGTCCAGACCCGTTCCTTCCGCGGCCCCAGAGGGGCCCCGCGCGCCCACCCCCTCGGCGCCTCTGCCGGAAGTCCCGCCTGCGCCCGCCGCGGCCGCCCCCCATTGGGCCCGGCGCCGGGGTCTCGCCGCGGGTTGGCCGCCCAGCGGCGTGAGCCCTGGGAGGCCACTGCGAGCCCCGGGTGGGGGACCCGCTGGAGACCCGCTCAGACGCGGGGTCGGCGAGGGAGGCGGGGCGGGGAGCGCCGGGGCGGCCGGCGGGACTTCCGCCTTGGGACCCGGAAGGGGCCGCGCCGCCGCTGCTGGGAGTTGTAGTCCGGCTGTGCTTGGGGGGGCCCGCGGCTCATGCGCGGTGCACCGAGGCTTGTTTCACATCTGTAACAACAGGTGAATTGGGCTTTTTATTCTCCCCTTTCGTGTCCCCTTGAGGAGCTTGCCGCGGCCGGGGGTGGTCGGCGCGAGGAGGGGCCCGGGACCGACCGCCGGCTTGGCGGAGAGTGGGGCGGAGAAGCGGGCGGGCCCGAAGAGCAGGCCGGGCATCCTAGGCCTGCCCGCGAAGCCGGCCCGGCCGAGCCGTGGGCAGCCAGGCCTCGGCCTGCCGTTGCCATGGAGCCTGGGCGGGGGCGGGGGCCAGGCCGGTCCGCCGGGGCGGGCCTGGTAGCCAGGGGCTCCACCGGGACCGCGGGAGAGGCCGCTTCATTGGCGCAACGACGCCTCCGCCTCAGGGGATGCTCCGTTCCCCGAGGCAGGGCCTGGAGGAAGCCCCCGGAGTGCCCCGGGACCTTTGTCTGTCCCCTGTGCCGCCTGGACCGTTCGTCCAAAGGGAGGCCTGGTGCATTCTGGCCCCCCTGGTTTGCCCCTATTTGCACCGACCTTGTCACTGGGGGAGGCCAAAGGGTGAGGTGTTCTTTGTTTGCTGGTGGTGACTTGCCCCATTTCGCAGGGGAAGACCTAATGCATGTTGGGTCCTTTGTTTGCAGTGAACTGGAGTCCCAGGGGTCCTCAGAACCCCCAAGCCCAGAGTATGGCGTCAGCATGCTGTCTAGCTAGTCCTCTTGTAGGAACATTGGTCACCTTAATTTTGATGTTGCAAGACAGAGATTGTCCCACTTTGCAAACCCAGTCTACAGGGGCTTGCCAAACACTGTAGCAGGTGGACTGCAGATGGCCAGGTGCAGACTCTCAAACTGTTTTTGGTTGCAACTAACTGGCTGGAGGGAAAGGAGACATTGTCTGATGGTTTCCCTTGCAGTTTCTTTGAAAGCAATAAAGCCCCTGTCATTGTGGATCTTGAGTATATCTTAGAATTTACACTTAAGTCTTGGAGTGTTGGAGTTTCCAGGAGGGAAGCCTCTTTTCTTGATAGAGTTTATGATCATGCTCTTTATTTGCAGACCTTTTTCCTGCACATCCTTTGCTGCATTTTTTTTTTTTTAAACCTATGTAGGTTGCCCCTTTACCTCCAAAAGACATTTATCCTCCAAGCGTTTTAACTTATGAAGCCATGGTCCAAAGCTTATCAGTTGGACCCATCTTGCTCCTTTCAACCTTTATATCACTATAAAATATTATTTCCAGGAATGAACCATGGGACATTTAGGCAACAGCATAGTATCATGAAAATAAGAAAAATAGTGTCGTATAAGCATGGAAAGCTTTGGAGTCCAGTACCTAAATGCAGAATTTCCATTCTGTCCTGAGTCAGCTAAGGGATCTTGGGCAAGTTGTATAACTTTCTCTGGGAAAATCTGCCTCAGTTTCCTTCTCTGGGAAAGAGAGTTTCAACCTCTCTGGGTAGTTACATAGATTAAGTGCTATAAAGTCTATGCTTCCATACTTTGTGAACTATAAAAATGGCATTCAACATTTGGTTGTCATTTTCCTAATCTGTAAGAGCTTCTTTATCTACCTTATGTAGGGTCATAGTAGGGTCATTATGGAATTAGAACTCAGAACTGAAGTGGGTTTTGCTCTGGCCTTGGAGGAAATGCTTTCAGGACTATAAGCCCCTCTTTTTTTTTTTTTTTTTTAAGATTTTTAAAAAAAGATTTTATTTATTTATTTATTTATTTGACAGACAGAGATCACAAGTAGGCAGAGAGGCAGGCAGAGAGAGAGAGGAGGAAGCAGGCTCCCCACTGAGCAGAGAGCCAGATGCTGGGCTCGATCTCAGAACCCCAGGATCATGACCTGAGCCAAAGGTAGAGGCTTTAACCCGCCGAGCCACCCAGGCGCCCCTATAAGCCCCTCTTTACCATGACATCTCTTTCTTGGTATCTTACAGGTGCTGGTGTAGGACAGCTCACAATTTGATGGGTCGTGAGTCTGTCATGGTGGGTCCTGAAGTGAGGCCAATGTGTCCAGTGTGTGCTTCATGCCATTAACAAAACTTGTTGTTAGAGTTAGTAAATGGATTTCAGTGGTCTGCAGCAACTTTATTTTCCCCGTGGGACCCATCACTTTAGTGACCCAATCTTGTGATTTTTAGGAGGAGGCCCAGCCTCGTGATGAGGAATAGCAAGGAGAGAATTCAGCTCCAGTTCAAAAACCTACAAAATCTGAGATTGTCACTGCTCGTGTAAGGTAAGTAGACTTAGCCATGCACACAGAATAGTGGCACACCTCGTGCTCAGCCACACTGTAAAGCAAAGGCACATACTAAATTCATTTGTGACTGTCTTGGAAGAAGGGTATCATTTTAAATTAGTCATTATGGAATCTCTTTGTCCTTGAATCATCCCATAGTGACTCTACTTGGAGTTAAGTGGTGTTTCATTATGCAAGAACTCTTGACATAATATTATTTTACTTACCTTTGAATTATTTAAGAGAAACTCTGAATCATAAAAGTTTCCAACATAATTATATTTCAAGGAATGCAACTTTCTTTTCAGTCTCTATGAAATGTTCTAGAGCTCAGTGAAATGTCTTAAAACATCCTATCTTGAATATCATACATAGTTTTTAGACTGATAGAAGAAAAGATAGTGTTATATGAGTGTTGGAGAGGGCTGGGGACTTTTTAAAAGCAGAGCAGTCTGTTTACAAGCAAATTAATTTACTCTTTCTTAGCAAGAAAATATTGTTTCTCAAGTAATAATCACTTAGATGGTTTAGATTTTATAGTATTCAGGTTTTTCTTTAAGATTAGAATCTCAAATTACACCCTTTTTCTTTTAATTTGGAAAGAAGGAGTCTATAGGATGTAACTTCTTAAAGTGAATTGTATCATTGTTGATATTGTATTGAAGTTTTCTCTCTGAGCTACCATATGCTATCGGCTGAAATTTCCGGCATCCCTGGGGGAGAGGAGGCCATCAGGGCAGACCTGCTATGGACCTGAAAGATTCGGCCCCAGGTCAGCCCTCCACCCCCATCTCCCCGCCATTTGAGAATTAGACGGGAAAGCAGTCAGGAGCAGGAATGTAGGCCCTATTAGACTCCTTGTAATGTTGGACATTATCCTGGTTTGCTAAAACATTGTGTAGATATTTTTAAACTGAGGCCACAAAAGGTTACTGTACCAACCCAGGAGTACTACATTCTTAAAAATGTCTATAAGTGAGTTTGAGTGTTTTTTTAAAAACAAAATTGTTAAACCAGAAGTGTTATTTATCTGTGTGTGTGTGTGTGTGTGTGTGTGTGTTTTAAGGTTCTAGGTATACTCCTCAGTTAAATGAACAAAATGTACCAACATTTTTGCTCAACAGTTTATAACTTAATATTTGTTATTTAGTAAACTCTACTATGAAAAGCTTTTTATTTTGAATTACAAAAGTTACTCCTTGATACAACCATCAAGTCCCATCCCTAGGGGCTTGCCCATAAACTATGGGGCTGTGAAAGCCCCATAAACTAGTTTGTCCATAGGGTAGTCATCAGTCCCGCTCGCTGATGCCACATGAGAAAAGGGGTCCATATTGAATTTCCTTTCTTCCCAGAAGTCCCAGGAAAATTGCAAGTATTGCGATGAGGTGGAAGTATGTCTCTCAGGATGAAATGCATCTCGTTCTGTTGAGCAGGGCTCGGGGAGTTTAGGACAGAGAAGAGAAGAAAGCTCTCAGTGAGAAAAAAACAAAGCCATGTAATTACTCTATAGTGGAGATGGCCCTTCCATCCTTAAGCCTGGGAGCAGCAGTTGGGGCTCAGTAGTGAAGAGCTTCATTTTTCTCGGCTTCTGGACAGCTCTGTCTGTGTTATTGAAGTCTTCTCTGTGGGATGCTGGACCAAGAATTGTAACCATTGCCTCTTGACCCTCCTTCTTAGGATTCCAGCTTTCCCTCCTGGCCAGAAATGTTCAGCCTGGACTCATTCAGAAAAGGTAAGAACATGGCTGTGCTTGGGACCTCATGCCCTCCCTCCCTGTGATGGGCAGCTGTGAGGGCCGTGGAGGTACCAGCGTGTAGCCCTTAGACCCCTTCTTTGCATGACTTACCAAAGTCCTTTCTCTGCCTTCCCCTTGCATGGTGCTTATAACCCAAGGCTGGGTCCTTGGCCAAGTCCCTGTGTTCATTTGCTACTCCTGTCCTTGAATATCCTCTCACACGTACTCACTGCCCATTGGATTCCCATCTGTTTATCTAAGCCGGTGTTTTAACGCCATTTTCTCCATGAACCGTTCTTGATTCTCTCAGCCAAATGCAGTCTCTCGCCTTTCTCTGATTTTCCTCAGCACCGCGTCTATACCTTCTTGCGCTTAGTCTGTTCTGACCATCGTGTCTCTAGACTAGAGGCTCCCTGCACCCAGGGCCTGCTGTGCTCCTTTATCATCTGCGGCACCTGGCACAGCCTTCTGCACAGGGTAGGCCTCAGCGAACGCTGGGGAAGGTGGCTTGAGTCATTGCTGTATTGGTGGTCATAGAAACTGTGGCCAGTTTTGGAACCCATGCTGTCCAGCAGCTGGGGTCAGAGGACTGTGTAAGCAATGGCAGAATTGAGCCGCGGCTGGGCTGCCGGGTAGCATTCATTCCTGCTTACAGGAAGTAAGCTATAGCTGGGGAAGCTTTCACGGACCACATTCCAGAGGGCTTTGCATGTCTTAGGAGCAGGACTTTCCTCCTCTGAGGGGACAGTGAGTGAAAGCCTGTTATCTCTGTTGATGCTGACTGTAAGACTCCTCTCTGAGCACAATTTACAAATCAGTGAGAACCATTATAGACCTTCCATAACTGCTCATTCAAAAGCTCCTCCCCTGTCCTCCCAACCCTCCCATCCCAGCCCCCAGCGGCTCAGTTAGTAGAGTTCAGTCAGTAGAGCATTAAAAAGGTCCTCCCCGTCCTCCCAACACCCCCATCCCCGCCCCGGGACGGCTCAGTCAGTAGAGTGTGTGAACTCTTGATCTCAGGGTTGTGAGTTTGAACCCAATGTTGGGCTCCACAGTGGGTGTGGAGCCTATTGGAAAAAAAAAAAGTCTTCCTCCCATGGTGTCTCCTCTACCGCTTGTGTTCCTAGAGGCCCGGAAAACCTTGGCTGAGTGAATGGGGTCAGAAGGAGGGCTGGATATACCAGGGCTCAGAACAGCCTCTTCCTGCCTCCTTGTTTTGTTGGTTTGTTTTAATTTTATTTATTTGACAGAGAGGAGAGAGCAGAAGCAGGGGAGAACTGCAGAGAGAGAGGGAGAAGCCGGCTCCCCACTGAGCAGGGAGTCTGTTGCGGGGCTCCATCCCAGGACTCTGGAGTCCTAACCTGAGCTGAAGGCAGACGCTTAACCAACTGAGCCACCCAGGCACCTCCTCCTTGTTTGTTTTTAGTCACTCCGTGTATTTTCATATTGCATGAAAAAATTAATCTCTATCGTCCTGGTTTCATTGGTTAACTGACTGGAAATAATTGGGTTTGAGATTAGTGTGGACAGCACATTTTGAGCTGAAAATTAAGTACATTTTGTGTTTACTTATTAATCAGTGGGCTTTGTTGTCCACCTACTTGTGAAAGCTGGATGAAAATAGATTCTCCCATGGTGGGAGTGTCTGAAGGAACAGCGCTGATTTTGTAAAGAGACGGAGGGCCCAGTAAAAATCATGATCCTCCTTTTTTCTGTGTTATTTCACTCCCATGTGATAGGGAGATGGTACCAGATGAGAGAGTTGTGGCAAAATTCCTTTAGAGTGTTCGTAATTTTTCTTTCGAGGCTTGGGATTGATTTGTTCGAGAGACTTTTAGCCAGGGGTGATGTTAGCATTCAGTTTCATGGGAGTCAACAGAGCCTCTCTGTGCAAAAGTTCTGGAGCCAGAGGCCTGATTCCCATCACACTTCGGCACCCATACTGGCCAAGGCGGGGGGCAGGTGATTGGGCCTCTGTGCCTTCATTTCCTCCTGATGTAAGCGAGCCAGATCCTAGGACCTGCCTCACACGTTGCTCTAGGGATCAGAGGAGTTAGTACAGATAAAGAGCTTAGAAGAGGGCCTGACATCTGGTAAATTCACGGGTCTGTGATATTAAATAGCTTTAGGACATAATAATCAGATATAGTCTGATTTGGGGCCTTGCTTTCCACACAGGTAAGTGTTACATTCTTACCAAGAAGCACTTTATGCTTGAAGGTCTCAGAGAAAACCATTAATCAGAAAAAGAGTTATTGGATGTTTTCCTTCAGGCAAACCTGCCCTTTCTTTTCTGACCGTTAGGCTGAATGCCCTTTCCTGTCTTCGGAACGCTAGCTAGTATCACTTGAGGTCTGCACCATGACCTTGGCAATTGGTCATGTTCGGCCTTGTGACATTTTCATTGTTGTATAGGACTATTCTTTATCTCTTATCTAGTTTTTAGGTTTCTTTGCTCCTCATGATGGGATTATAAGCTCCCTAAGGTGTCATGAATCCCGAGGGGGAATGTCATATGGTGTCAAGCTTGAGTCAGACTCTCTGGGGTTCCTATCTGGTCCCCATTAGCGCTAGCAAGGTGTTAACTTACCTGATCCTCTTTCCCAGCCCCTGTCTTCAGAGGTATGATGAAGATGAGAGAGAGTACAGGAAGAGCACCTGGCTGTGGTCTGTCTGCAGCCCTCAGTCTTGAGTTGGCAGGCCCTTGATAAATGTGAGTAGTTGGATCTCTTTGGGGTGCAGCGCTGTAGCTGGTGTTTTGCCAGAGAGGGACAGCCTGGCCCCAGCATGCAGCGTGCTGTGCGGCCGCACGATTGGAGGAGACAGCTCGGTGTCAGAGATGCTTTCTTGCACTCCGGAGCTCAGCGTCTCAGCGGGTCGGGCCTCTGGCTGCTTCTGAAGGTGAGAGTTGGAGCAGTGCCCTGCAGCTTGGTGGACAGTGGCCCACTGGGTCTGCGGCTGCCATCTTTTCTCTGATGTAATTCAGCGCAGCTGCCAGTACCGCCCCACTAGTGTGTTCGTGAGTGGTAAGTGGCCTGTTACTGCCTTTGCTGGCTTCTTAGCACAAGTTTCTTGTCTCTTGGAGGCAATGCCATCAGATTCAGGCCACAGAGAGCAAGCTGAGTCCTTTACAGTCAGCGCAAAACTTTGGAAAACACTAGCTCAACAGCAAGAATGTGCCATTTTCCTTCTCCAGCTCTATGTTCAGAAGAGGGCTCTGTGATGTGGAATTTTAACAATTCCCCCTCTGACCCCCTCCAGTTACTGAAAATGCTTTATGAAACAGATAATCATCAAATCACTTACTTCTTTTTTCTCAATCCAGCATCCCTGGAAATGAACCAGAACCCTTCTCAAACAGGACTGGAAAGGTTCAGCTAATCATTTTCCACCTTAGTTTCAAGATAAACCTTGATCCTAGGCACTTTGTTCCAGAAGACCCTACAGGCATTTCTCCTGTATCACTGGATGTGTTTTCTGCAGAATCACACACCTCTCAAGTCATCAGAGGGCCTGTGGGGTACAGCGTAACCTGGTGGCCCGAGTGCGTGAATAGCGGTCACTGGGGGCTGGGAGGATGCTGTGGACAGCCGAAGCCCGCAGCGCAGTGCAGTGCCAACAGTGTACAGGGCTGGCAGTGCTGAGGCCGCGTGGGGGACAGCAGGGCTCTGAGCCCGTGGGGCTGCCAGTAGGGTGCTTGCAGCTGGCAGTGTGGGGGAGGAGGACCTCGCTGCAGGTACATGCCTTCCCCCCAGCGCATTAGTATGGAAAGTCTCAAAACTACTGAAATGTTGAAAAAACTGTAGAGTGAATCCACATGTATCTACCACCTCGATTCCCTACAGGCACTCAGGTTCAAGTTTTTAAAAAATATAGTTGAGGGGTGCTTGGGTGGCTCAGTGGGTTAAGCGTCCTACTCTTGGTTTCAGCTCAGGTAATAATCTCAGGGTCGTGGGATCGAGCCCCATGTTGGGCTCCGTGCTGGACATGGAACCTGCTTAAGATTCTTTCTCTCTCTCCCTCTCCCTTTGCCCCTCCCACCCCTGTTGCATGTGTATGCTTGCTCTCCAAAAAAAGGTATATGTGTGTATATATATACACACCCATATATGTATACAGATACATATATACATATGTATATTTGATAGGGTCTTTTGTTTTCTTATTGAAAATTACAATTCTACCTTTGCTATTTCAGTTCCCTTGCCTTAGGAAAATCACATTTGAACTGAGGGTTCACATGTTTTACTGATATTTCCTCATGTACCGACTGTGTATGAGCCGATTTGCATTATGGAAGTGGACATGATGGCAGCCGAGCAGACTGTTGTGTGTAGGGTGTGTGTGGCTGTCTCGCCCTGCTCCTCTCCTGCCCCGTTTATCATATTGAAACCAGCAAGGCAAAGAGCAGAGGGCTCGTGTACCTTTTCCCCCAGACCCAGTGATTCGATGACATTGTCACCACGTAGGTGGCGGTCAGCATGGGAAACCTGACTTTCCTGTATGTTCCCACCTTCCCATGCAACAGTGATGTTCATGCATATCAACGTTTTGGGAACGTCTTAAAAACATACTTTATACGTCACTGAAAAGTAGTATTTAGTCTCCACATGAATGGAAGTCTTTGGAATAGCAAACCATTGACTTTTATAGAGAGAGAGAAGGCTGGTAAGTGTGGGTCTGGTCTTGGCTTAGGGAGGACCCCAACAGCCAGTTGGTCCTTCTCTTGCCCATTTCTTAGAGGGAAAGAATAGTTTGAGACGTGGCCATCTGGGAACCAACAGCAGACACAGGGATAGCTAAGATACCCAGAAAGATAAGGGGATTTACACAGTACCGTGGTTTTTCAGTTTTCAATTATTTTCTTGTTCCATCCTCACTACTCAGGACTCTAGAGAAGGAAGTGGGATGGGTATTTGACTCACACAGGGTGGCTCAGGGAATAGGGAGAGTTTGAGAGCTGTTTTGGGAGTCAGGAAGGGATCTCTACAAATGTATCGTGTATCCCATCTATGGTAGACTGTTGCCTTCTTTCCGTGTGGGATTGGTGGCACTGCTTCTCAGAGCCTGTGACTGGCCACATGTGCCATCCCACAGCCCTGCTGCCTCGAGCTCCTCTCAGATGCTCTGGGATGAGTCTCTCCAAGGGTCTGTAACTGAGGGGTAAGAACACGTCACCCTGATGCCCTCTCTCTTTCCCCAGATCGGGCCCAGCACAGGCAGCGTCAGTGCAAACTTCCCCCACCCCGCCTTCCACCCATGTGTGTCAACCCTGCCCCTGGAGGGACCATCTCTCGAGGTAAGGGAGGAGCCTTGCCTCCAGCATCAGCTTGGTGCAGGGTCTGTGGGGAGGTGGGCAGCATGGGAGCCCGGGTGCCAGGGTCACGGTCCTCTGGAAAGCAAGTGAGGAGGAGTGGGGCTAGTGGAGCTGTTGGAACCCTCAAGGAGAAATAATCTGGAAAGGTCTGGGTTTTTTTTTAATGATCCTTGGTCCCTGGCTTAGACCCCGTGGTCTCCTTGGGCTTCCTCGTGTGACCAGGCATACAGCCTAGGCTCAGTCTGGGTGTTCAGCATCAGTGTGGAGAATCTGCAGGGCTTGGATCTTCTAGGTGGTCCCTAGCTTAGGTGGTTCAGGAAGCACAGGGCACCTGTAGCAGGGTCAGAACAGAGCGCCCTTGCCAGGCCCTGGGTCTTCCATCTTGGAGGCCCTGGGAGACCTGGCAGATCCCCTTCCTACCTCCCCCCAGCTCCTCAAAGCACTTTACTGACACTGAAATCTGTCTCTCAGCCCATTTGGCAGGGTAGGCTCACCTTTTGATTGGGGAGGATGTCTGAGCACGCAGACAGGTGATAGCTCCCCTCAGGTCCCACTGGTACCCCGGGGGTGGGGCCTGTAAGGGGACTCAAGGAAGCATCCCCACCTGTGAGTATCTCCGCCCCCCGTCAGACTTAGATCTTTTCCGGGTCTGCTAAGACCAGTGCTCCTGGTGGCTTCTTGTTCGTCCTCTGACAGCTGCCCCCTCTGCCCCGTTGGCTGTCCGTTCATGCCCCGATGCCAGCTGCCTAGCAGAAGAACACTATTTTAGGTCATAGAGTCTTTGCCTCCTGCGGAGACAGCATGTCCACTTTAGGTTCTGTCTGTAAAGTGCTTTGAAGGTCAAGAGCTCAGGAAGGGTCGGGCAGCACAGAGCAGCTCAGTTTCTGCGGCCCACGCTGCTACCCTGTTCCCGCACGGTTTCCACCCTCGACGCCTTCCCGTGGCAGCGACCCCGACTCCAGACAGCAGCATAGAAAGAAATACTTGCAGCCCCTCTGACCATTTTACTTAGGTGTTAAAGAAATGCCACCCCCCTACCGTTGCCAAAACAAGAGTTGATTGCCCTTTTTTTTTTCTTTCTTAAAATGCCCTGTAACTCGAAAAGGCTGAACGTTAACATTTCCAACATGGCAGGTGAGTGGCTCTGAGAGTGTCAGATGTGCTTTGGCTAAGCTTAAAGATGGTTAGGTGGGATGAACCAGGCAGCACGGCTAGGCAGTGCCTCCTTGAGCACATGCAGGGGAGAAGGCTGCTGCACTTGGGGGACAGCAGCTCCTGGTGGGGGACAGTCCCTGTGCTGTCTTCCCTGGAGGAGCACAGACCCCCTGAGCCTGATCATCTCCTCACAGCTGCGCCTCCAGAAGGCACCCATGGGTGTATGCATCTTTGCCTCCTCTCTCTCTATCTTTCTCTCAACCTAAAAAAGGATCTTGCCTCCACTTCTTCATCCCAAAAGCAACAGACTTTTTAGTCCACACATGACTGTCGGCCTTTCTGCCATGCTTTCTGACTCCCTAGTGACTTCACTGCCTTTAGAAGGAAGTTTGTGTGGCAGAAACAGTCTTTCTGATGTTCAGATAGGAAAACAGCGCTCACAAAATGGGGGCCACTCGAATAGGTTACAGTGCCCATCAGACTCAGATTGGAATTGGAGAAAACGTTCACCTCCTTTGCCAGTCTCCTCCCACTCTACCGCCAACCTCTTTACCTCCTAGGTAAAGGGTGAGGAAATTCAGAGCCTCTTCTGTCAATCTATCCCACCTGCCCTGATCTGAGACACAGAGCACCAGAAGGCAGCGTGGGATAACAGAACTTCTGGCAGGATCCTTCGTAGGACTAGTCCTTCCTGTCCATTCCCTCATACATGTGTCCCCTCTTCTCGGTACGGTGGCTTACCTCAAGGGACCCTGTGGCTTTACATATGTGGATGGAAGAGCCCTGAGGAAGGGTAGGGCAGTCAGGGTGGCCGTCCGGCTCCTGGAGCTCCCTTTGCCTTTCTTGTTGCCAGCCAAGGGGATCATGTCTAGTCATTCTAACCACCCACAAAATCTAACTGTGGTCGAAGGCACTGACAGAATGGTTGACTGAAATGCTCCCTCTCACTTGCCCCCTGGAAGTTTTCCCGTCTGCCCTATGTCTGGACTATCTTGGGCTTCCTCTTGTTGCTTTTTCCTGGGGCCTCTAAAGTCTAGGGTCCTAAAACAGCCTTCTGCGTATTCAGCGGATCCCTCACACTTTAATTCCACACTCCCAGATGTTGTTGTTCAGCACATTTAATACCAGATGTCGTGCTCAATTCAGAAATAAACAGAGAGATCCCTGAGCCAGTAAAACATTTCTTTTTTTTTTCCCCCAAAAGTTTCTTCCTTTTCACAGGCAAAGGAGTCAACTTTCTCTCCCCAAAGAATGGATAGTGGAGGAGAAGTCTTTAATGTTGGTGGAAAGGAAGAGGGCATCTCTGAGCCCTTCTAACTTTCTTCAACATTCTCTAAGGCAGGAGTTGGCAAACTTTCTTTAAGGGTCACAGAATACATAGTCTAGGCTTTTTGGACCATACGGTTTCTTTTGCAGCTGCTTTGCTCTGCCATTGTGGTGTGAAAGCAGTGATAGTGAGAATGGCTATGTTCCAATAAAACTTTATTTATAAAAACAGGCAGTGGGTGGATTTGGTCTGCAGGTTGGAGTTTGGCAACCCCTGCTCTGGACCAATGAGCAGAAGATCACAAAACCAGAAGGTTTTTAAGACCCGGTGTAAGAGTTTCCCTCATGTTATAAGAGGCAGTGAGGTTTCTGGAAGTGAAATATTTGCTCAAGGTGATACCAGCTGTTAGAGCCCAGATGCAATAAATGAAATAGGAAAGGGGGTCAAGGAGCTCCCTGAGAATCAGCTAGTTGGTTGGCATCACATGATGCTTTTTTTAAATTTTAATTTTAATTTTTTTTTATTTTTTTATTTTATTTTATTTTTTTAAATTTTATTTATTTGTCAGAGAGAGAGGGAGAGAGAGCGAGCGAGCACAGGCAGACAGAGTGGCAGGCAGAGGCAGAGGGAGAAGCAGGCTCCCTGCCGAGCAAGGAGCCGGACGTGGGACTCGATCCCAGGACGCTGGGATCATGACCTGAGCCGAAGGCAGCCGCTTAACCAACTGAGCCACCCAGGCGTCCCGATGCTTTTTTTTTTTAAACATAGAATTTCAAACTTCTGTTTGAAATAACGTTTTCTAAAATAGAGTCAATAGTATGGTGAACCCCAAGTACTTAACCCCCTGTTTGACAGTGAACAACTCATGGCCAGTCTTGATTTGTATCTGTCCCTCTACTTTCGCCCCTTTGGGAGCAGATCCAAGAAATCAGAGCATTCTGACCTTAGCCTAAGTGGCTGTCAGAACAGAGTGCTATACTGAGGGCTTGCTGCAGCACCATGATGGGCCCAGGCCCTGCTTTCTGGGGAGTGGGAAGGTGTCTTTCTGTCTAGGCTTTTTTTTTTTTTAATTTTTTTAAATCTTTTTTTTTTTTTTTTTTTAAGATTTTATTTATTTATTTGAGAGAGAGGCAGTGAGAGAGCATGAGCGAGGAGAAGGTCAGAGGGAGAAGCAGACTCCCGTGGAGCTGGGAGCCTGAAGCGGGACTCGATCCCGGGTCTCCGGGATCATGACCTGAGCCGAAGGCAGTCGACCAACCAACTGAGCCACCCAGGCGTCCCCTGTCTAGGCTTTTGTGTCAGCTTTCAGACGCCACCATTTTTAAAATTTGGCCTCAGCCCCTAATGCGATTATCAGGCTTGGTAAGTTTCTAGATTCTTTTGAGGGAATTTGGGCTGCTAACAGTCCTTGAAAACTACCCTGAAGCTGGGTGGACGCCTCGGCTTTTGGCTAATTAGAGTGACACTTGGCCAAAGTCAAAGCCATTGTGGAATCATATTCTTCCCCAAGGGTCTCGCCATCCCAGTGTGGATGATCTGGATAGGGATGTTTGATAAAGATGGTGGTGTCCCCTTGTGAGGTCAGATCACTGCTGCCAAGGTCACTTTCCCTTTTGCCCTTTTTTCGTTCTAAAAGCCCACTGAGGAGGGAATAGAGGAGTGGGAGTTGAAGTTGCCCCATCCTGCCTGTTGTTCCAGACCTCAGTGGAGAATTCTAGAGAATTCTCTAGAATGCACTGTACAGCACTCTGCTGCCTTCTAGACATTCCCATTTTATCCTGACCACAGCCATACCAAATGAGTAGATCAAATATGTCATTTTCCCCACTGATGAAATTGCCTAAGGTTCACATCTGGCAAGTGACAGAGCTTGGACTAAGCCCAAGTATTAGGACTCATAGCCTATGTTCTTGCCATAAGCCAGCAGTTCTCAGAGCGAGGTCCCAAACCAGCAGTCTCATTGTCATCTGGAAACTTGTTAAAAATGCAGATTCCTGGGCTCCACTCCAGACCTAATGAATAAGAAACTTTGGGGGTGACTCTGAGCATTTGAACAAGCTCTCCAGTCTTCAGAGTCAGATCTAGAATTATAAAACAAACACACAAACAAAACCCTCCCCAGCATATCACCAGCTGCACTGCCAACCTCTAACCAAGCCCCTTGTCACTGCCCCAACATGCAGACTCAGTGTGATTCCCAGCTGAGCCAAGTTTCTGTTCCTCAGTGCCATATAACAGGCAGAAGGGGAACAAGCCTGGCTAGAACCCAGACATAGTAGTTTGGAAACAGCATCCCATTTGGCTTTCAAGCAAGTAAGGAACAGCAGCTTCAGACTCACACTGCTGGACCAGCTCAGTTCTTGGGCACGTTATCCAAGTCTGGTATTTTTCACCTTTGACTCCAGCCCCGGAATTAAAACTGGTTTGCTTATGTTCAGGAGGTCTTACCTGTCCCAAATCTGGATTCTTCTTCGGGTTTATTTTGTAAACCTTTAAATGAGATGGGGGTGCCCTGGGTTAGCAGTTATCCTCCCTCTTTGGTCTGGAGTGCAAGCCAGTTTGCCAGGGGATGTGAGATGTATTAATGAGCAATGGGTGGGACCTAGAGGGAACCTGGAGTTTATCTCCATGGACTTACGCTGATGGAGCCAAGGCCTGAACTTTCCCCAAAAAGTCCCCTTCCGTCTTCCTGCCCCCGACTCAGACGACGAGTCTGTGGGTGTGGCTTTGATGGGCCAGTGAATTCAGCTGGGGGCCAGCCATCCCAGGCTGCCCACCAGGTGACAAGCCTGGGACGTGGGAGGCCCTGGCTGAGAGAGAGGGGAACTGGGCGCCGGGATCACGTCGGCTGGCTCCGGTCCCTGGTCCTCCCAGCCGCCAGGCGGCGCGCGGGTTGCTGTTCCCGCCCTCTCGACCTCCCGCCGCGTCCCTGCCCGGCTCCGGGCCCGCGCGGGCTGGCGGGAGCGCGATGGCGGCCGCCAGGAGGCTCATGGCGCTGGCTGCCGGCGTCTCCCCACGCCTGCGACTCCCGGGCCACCGCGCCACCGGGCGACAGGGACGCTCGCGCGGCCTCTCGTCAGGCTGCGCCCACCCCGATCACACGAAGGAGGCCGCCGAGGCCGAGGCAGGGGTGGCCCCTAGCGGCCCCGGGGAAGGCGGAGGCGACGGAAGCATGGTGAACGGTGAGGGTCGGGCGGCGGGGCCGCGACGCCCTTGGCTGCCGGGGCTGGCAGAGCTGGGAGCACGGGCCGGGGTCGGGCCTGGCGGGCCGGGGCCCCTCTCCGCTAGTGGCTGAGACCGCCGGCCTCCGGCAGGCCGCAGCGATGCTGTTGTAAAGCTCGGTGTGGCACAGGCCCAAATGGACCCCGGGCGCGGAGGTTCGGGGACAGGAGCGCCTGCACCAGGCAAGAATAGGTGAGAGGCGCGGGACCTCGAGAGCGTGGGGGAAAAAAGGAAAACATCTACCTACCGCCCGAATGGGTGGTCAGGGGTTAGAGCATTAAGGGAAGCGCATCCTCAGCAGTGTGGTAAAGACCCCAAAATACACTTGGAACTTCAGGATTTGAGGTAGAGACAGAATGATTCCCAGCGTTGTGTCTTCCTGAATAGCGCAGGGAATGAGACTGGTCAGAGCATCCCTGCCTATCAGCGGTGGGTAGAGAGCCAACCTCCTCCTGCCCTGTAGAGCTGGAGAGGGGACCAGTGCACATCTGTTGTTGTGCCTGGGGCTCTAGTGGGCTCCTTAACTTTGGGTCCCTCTGTGGGAAGCCCTCTAAGTCTACTTAAATACCAGTCTTAACTGCTTGAATCTCAGTTGCTTTATAAATTCTTTTTTTGTAATTATTTAAGATTCTGTTTATTTATTTGACAAAGAGAGATCACAAATATGCAGAGAGGCAGGCAGAGAGAGAGGAGGAACCAGGCTTTCCGCTGAGCAGAGAGCCCAATGTGGGGCTCAATCCTGGACCCTGAGATAATGCACTGAGCCACCCAGGCGCCCCGCTTTATACATTTTTTAGAGGGAAACAGAGTCAGGCAGAATCCTCCTTCTTGGCCAGTTGACACAGTCATCTGCTTCAGGGAAACAGTCTCAACCCAGGATTAGGGTTACATCAGAACTCCTGGGGGGAGCTTCGTCAAAATACAGAGGCTTCCCCAACATCACCACCATTCTCAAGTGTCTGATGAGGATCAGGGTGGCCACTGTGATGAAAAATCTCCCTGGTTGATGTATGACTGATGCGGGCAGGGGCACATGTACAAAGTTTCTCTTTTTGGAGCTGGTTTAAAGCCGAATATAACAGCAGAGACTACGGGTGGTGAATGAAAAGGTTTCCCCATCTCCTCTGCCAGTCTCTGACCCTGCATCTCTTGAAGGGCCACTTTGGTGCTTTGGGGCCCTTACTTCTGTTTTTAGCTGCTCCCACCAGGCTTCTTCACGGCCTGGCTGAGCCTTGTGTCTGGCACAAGCTGCCTCTGGTTGGACATCTCACCCATTTGTACTCTGGGATTGATCCAAAGTACAAGGAAAAAAAAGTGAGGTACTTCTCAGCGTATCTGATGCATCCTGTCTCCACTTGACTCCAGCAAACTTGGGGGAGAAATAGCTTGTGCATGTCTCAACTGTGGACATCCCTGATCGATGTCCCTTCATATAATCTGGCTCTAAGTGGCCCTTTGCAGGATGCTAAAGTGCAAAAAGAGAGCTAGGGCCTGGTATTCAGACCTCGGGACTAACCCTCCCTTTTGTGTATTGTTTGTTTTAGGAGGGGCCTTGCATTGTCTTGATCTTCAGTTTGTGTGTGTGGTGGAGTTTTGTTTTGTTTTTTTGTTCAGTACCTTCTTTCAGACAAGGGGGGTTGGCGCCTAGGCTTCTGTAGCTTATGTATTAAATCAGGAGCTTACGGGGAAGAGGATGGAGGCTGGTTCTCCTCTGTGGTGTGTGGGTCCCTGGTCCTTCTCCTTCAGGAAATGGTTGTGCAAGTGGGTCTGGTTGTGCACGTTTACTGACCCCTGTAAATCTGAAGCCATTCCTCCCTCCTTTACCAAGATGCTCCCGGGTGGTTTGGGGTCATGAGCCAACGTCCTCAGTATCCAGCCCAGGGTTGTCCTGATACACACCCCATGGAGTTTTTAAAAGAAAAAGAGCAACTATAATGCTTCTGTTCTTATTTTCTTAGCTTCTAGGGACCTATTAAAAGAGTTCCCACAGCCCAAAAACCTTCTCAACAGTGTCATTGGAAGAGCCCTCGGCATCTCACATGCAAAGGACAAACTGGTCTACGTGCACACGAATGGACCGAAGAAAAAGGTAAGTCACTGGTGGCTGGGGGAGGTGTTGGTGACTCTCAGGAAAGGTTGGCTGCCTTTTTCTCCCCCGGGTTTCTTGGTCAGGCATGCCATAGAGTGGATTTTGTGAATTGAAAATGGTTAGCAGAGACTCTCAAAGCAGAGCGAGGTCTGAAAAAGAGCCTCGTTTGGAGAAAGGGAACATGGGAGATGAGGTGAGGAGTTCCTCTCTTGGGTATACCAGGCCTCTGCACTGACCCCTGGTTCTGGTCCCTTTTGAAGAACTGGGACTGCAGAGGGTCAGAGTTGATAAAAATTCCTGTTCCTAGAGTCTCGTAGGTCCTGGGACCCACAGAAGCATGCAGGCAAACCATTCTGAATGAAGATTTTTAACAATAAAGATGGGTCCCACCTTGCTCTCTGGCTAGAACATGGCACTTTGAAGAAGCAAAACAACTTGAGGTGGGATGAATGGCTTGAGGATGGGAAGGTTGAGCCTCACGGGGGTTAGCCGTGGGCGTGGGGTGCAGCCTGCACTCGGCTCAGCTGCCATCAGGCCCCCAGCAACTCCGTGTGATCTGTGGCAGCTCTGTGGTCTGCAGAGGCCAGGGGTCTGATTCTCTCTTCTCTTCCCCAGAAAGTCACCCTCCACATAAAGTGGCCCAAGAGCGTGGAGGTAGAAGGCTATGGCAGCAAGAAGATCGACGCCGAGCGGCAGGCTGCAGCGGCGGCCTGCCAGCTGTTCAAGGTGACCCTTCCCTGGCGAGAGCCAGGCCGACCTCGGTCCTGGGAAGGCCCTTGCCCCGGGCTCTGATGGGCTTTTCTGGTACCAAGTGCCTCTTGTTGGAGGCTCACGGGTGTTCACTCACTCACCTGTTCTCTCCACCTCGTTCTTTTCTTGCTGTGCAGCCAACAAGGGAATACTTGGGTGTTCTGGTTTGGTTTGGTTTTTGCCACTGTAGTTACCTGCTTTCTGTGGTTTCAGAAAACACAGAGGAGAGCTCTTGATAAATGCTCCTACCGTACAGCACCATGGATGTACTTCCATTTTGGTTTCTGTTTTTCTTTTCCCATGATTTCACGTGGGTGTTCCTGCACCCACACGGTTTTCTGCTCCTTGGAACAGAAGCACGGTTGTTGCTTCTCTCACTTCCCAGTGGTTGGGCATGGGCTGCTTTCAGGTTCTTGGTTACCCAGTATTTAACTAGCCCTGCAGCGCTGCTCACCAGCGTTCCCATCCATCCCTAATGGGCTCCCTTTGTGGCTGCGCCAACCTTGGGTCTTGCTCGGGCTCCTTGGTCTTTGTTTCTGCTCCAGTGGGGACAGTGCTGTAGGGCGGGTATTCCTTCAGATTCTCTCCCACCGAATCCGCAGGTCCTCACTGTCCCCGCCTGCTCCCTGCATCTGAGGAGGAAGGACTGTCTTCCTCTCTGCCCCTCCCCCTGGCTTTGTCCCCTTTCTGCCCCTCTACTCCGTCCCCTCTCCCCTTTTGCTTTTCAGATCTTTCCTCTTCTGACTGTTTTCTGTGGGCTTCGCACACACTTACTTCAGTGTCCTGACTTCCTCCCCTTGGCCCTGGTTCCACAGTTGCCAGAGAGCAGACAGCGCCCTGTGCTTGTGGTGTGCATTCTCCCCGCTGTGGGTCTGTGTCCCTCGTCCTGCCCACTGGTTGCCTTCTCCCCGCGGTGGGTCTGTGTCCCTCGTCCTGCTCACTGGTTGCCTTCTCCCCGCGGTGGGTCTGTGTCCCTCGTCCTGCTCACTGGTGGCCGTCTCCCCGCGGTGGGTCTGTGTCCCTCGTCCTGCTCACTGGTGGCCGTCTCCCCGCGGTGGCTAACAGATAGCAGTGGTCACCAGGTGACAGTTGAATGACTGGAACAACGCTTTTTCTGGCCAGCCTTTCGGAGTCCTCGCCTTGTTTGAGTGTTTTCGGGCCTGGATGCCTCCTCCCTCCCCTCTCTGGGTCACTACAGGCTCTTCTCCTCCCACCTTCTGTTGACATCAGTTTTCTCTCTACCCCTTTCCCCTGGGGAAATCTTATCTCTTAGTGGTTTAGGCACCATCTGCTGAATTGCTCAGAAATCTCCCATCTTTCAGAACAGCTCTACCTTGGGGAATCTCAGCAGGGGTTTGAGAGGGGAATCTCAACAGGGGGTTGGGGGGACGGATCCGGACATGGATTTGGCAGCGTTTGGAGACATTTTTGGGGCCACAACTGGAGGAGTGCTCCTGGAGAGAGGCTGGGGATGCTTCTAAAAGCCCCACGATGCACAGGGCAACCCCCCACAGCAAAGAATTAGCTGGCCCCAATGCCAGTAGTGCTGCGGGTGAGAGATTCTTCTCTGATGTGTGAAGGTGGCCTCGGTGCAGCAAGTCATGGTCACGTCCCTCCCCCGCCCTCTCTCTGTCCCTATCTCTGCTGTGCTCATAGCCTCTCTTTTGTTGATTCGTTTGTTGAATTGTGGTAAGTTACACAAAATATAAAATTTACCATCTTAACCATTTTTCAGTGAACAGTTGAGTAGTGGTAAGCACTATGCACCCAGTCTCCAGAACTTTCTCACCTGGCAAAACTGAACTTCCAGAGCCATTAAACAGCAAATCCCCTTCCCCTTCCCGTCAGCCCCTGGCAGCCACTGACCTGCTATGAATTCGACTCCTCTGGGACTTCATAGCCTCATATAAGTGGAATCCTACAGTATTTGTCTCTCTGTCTCTGGCTTACTGGACTTGCATGGTGTCCTCAGGGTCCCTTCATGGAGCGTGCGTCAGAACTGAGGCGCACTCCCTGGTCTGGCCGTGCTGCATGCGATTTGTGCGCTCACCCGCTGACGGCCACTCCTGTTGTTTCCCGCTCTCGGCTCCTGTGGATAATGCTGCTGCGAGCACGAGTGAGCAATGAGTCTCCTC